>CM075813.1:7008171-7069171 GCA_037975025.1 Excoecaria agallocha | reverse complement strand
TAGCAGTGTTACATTGGCGACCGTATCTATTGGGACGACCTTTCATTGTTCACACCGATCAACAAAGTATTCGGCAGCTTTTGCATCAACGAATTACAACGATGGACCAACAAAACTGGTTAGCAAAATTGATGGGCTACAAGTTCGAAATTCGGTATAAACCAGGGAAAGAAAATAGTGCAGCGGATGCTCTGTCTAGAGTAACCAACGTTGGAGGAGAGATGCACACTTGTGTTGTGAATCCACAGTGGGTAGGAGGACAAGAGCTGTTACAAGGGATGAACCAGGACACCCAAATCCAACAAATTCTGCAGGACTTGCGAGCCAACCCCTCGTCTCACCCTGGATTTGCTGAGCACCAAGGATACTTGTACTACAAATCCCGGTTAGTAATTCCAGCTTCCTCTCCATGGATTCCCAAATTACTGGAGGAGTTCCACACTAGCCCTTTAGGGGGTCACTCCGGGTACTATCGGACTTACCGAAGGCTGGCTTCCCTTCTTTACTGGTTCGGTATGACCAAAGCAGTCCAGAGGTTTGTACAATCATGTGAAACTTGCCAGCGGTACAAGGCATCTACATTGGCACCGGGAGGGTTGTTACAGCCCCTGCCAAGTCCTGAACAGATTTGGGAAGAAGTGTCCATGGACTTCATTACGGGACTGCCCCGTTCCAAAGGATTCGACACTGTGTGGGTAGTGGTGGACCGGCTCTCCAAATATGGGCACTTTATACCTCTAAAACATCCTTACACAGCTCGCTCTCTAGCTGAAGTTTTCCTTCGAGAGGTTGTTCGTCTTCATGGGTTGCCTAAATCCATATTGAGTGACCGGGACCCTTTGTTTATAAGTCGGTTTTGGCAAGAGATCTTCAGGCTGCAGGGAACCAAACTGAATCTTAGTTCCGCATATCATCCACAAACTGATGGGCAGACGGAAGTGGTTAACCGATGTTTGGAAACGTACCTGCGTTGTTTCTCTACCGATCAACCGAAAACATGGTCCCACTGGCTGTCTTGGGCAGAGTTTTGGTACAACTCTACGTATCATGACTCCATTGTCACTACTCCATTCGAGATAGTCTATGGTCGTAAAGCTCCTACGGTATTTCAGCATGTTCCTGGTGAAATACAAGTGCCAGCAGTAGGGAGAGAGCTCATGGACCGTGATGAAGCGTTGCGTCAACTGAAAATCCACCTATCTCGAGCATAGTCCAAGATGAAAAATCACCGTCGTGCAGTGGAATTCAGTGTTGGTGATCTGGTTTATGTGAAGTTGCGCCCTCATCGACAACACTCAGTCACTGCTCGGATTCACTCTAAACTTGCTCCTCGTTTTTATGGGCCATTTCCAATTGTGCAAAGGATTGGAATGGTTGCATACAAGCTGGAACTACCTTTGGGAGCAAAGATACATCCCGTGTTCCATGTTTCTCTGCTAAAGAAAGCTATTGGAGCAGCTCCGTTCTTGTCTTCTTTACCAGCTGGCTTAGAACCAGATGAGGTGTACACTGCATTTCCAATCTGCATCCTGGCTCACCGCACCATAACCAAGCATGGAGAGACAACACCCTAGTGGCTAGTTCAATGGCAGGATGGGGGAAGTGACAATGCTACTTGGGAGGATGTTTTCACCATTCAGAATCAGCTCCCTCAGCTCAGTCTTGAGGACAAGACATGCTTCCCACCCGCCGGCAATGATACAGATTGTGATCAAGGACAGAGTGCTGAGGCCCAAAAGCCCATGGGTTGGAGAGTCTACACACGAAGAAACAGGAGGAGCATGGATGCTGAGCTGGAGGGAGGCCGTTAGGCGTGCGGAGGGGCGTTATAATATTAAGTATAAATAAGTGTAAGGGAGGGGTAGAGGTCATGCTTTTTGGCTAGGATTGTTGTTTTCACTTTTTGAAGTGAGGAAGGGATCAAGGAGAGAGAGGTGCTCTTCTTCTTGTGTATTGGCCCTTATTGTTTTGCCGTTATAGTTTTCATCTTTGATTGTAATATCTTACTAGTGAGGTTGCTGGGAATCATTCCTTGTGTAACCAGATATTATTAATCAATATACTCAAGTTATTTCTTCTTCTGTTGCTGTGTGTTGGCTGTCTTGAGTTTGAGTAATTGTGTGATTACTTATCCGTGTGCTATCAGACTCCAAACTGGTAGCAAGGGAACAGTGGCTGGTGGATAGAATTGTTCAAGCTACTGCAACACAGATGTAGGTCATTGGAATTGTGTTGGTTAATCTATTTATTTAATTAGTATTGTAATTAAGGGTGAAATAGTATTTTTCCATATATATATATATATATATATATATATATTATGATTTTAGTGTAATTGAGATAATAAAGAAAATTTCGTTTCACAAAAATTTTCATAGTATTAGAGTCATTGCTGTTTTGAAAGTTGAGTTTTCTCCCTTTCACAGTCGGTTATTTCAGTAGCCGTTTTTTAGGAAGTTTAAAAGGTCGAATTCTGGCCTCTTTCTTTTAATACCGCCCCCACCGGAGGAAAGCCCAAGTGAGATTTGGCCAATAACCAGAATTCCGGCACCATCTGACCCCTCACGTGAGCACACTTGCTAATTACTCTTTTCGGTTCATTCTCCACTCGTTAGCACACGGGGTGCATGGAACCACCTTTGGCCACTATTTTATTGTCAATTTTTCCTCCGATCATCTCGCCGGCCCTCTCCGACTCCGATCACTTGGTTGCTAGTGACTTTTGACTTAGTTGGTTTTGTGGGCCCACATAAGTAGGTTTTGTTCCTTTTGTTAGGGTTCTTTCTCTACTATATTTGGGTGTTTTTCTTGCCTTTCAATTTTATTTTGCTATTATGTTAGATACTAAAGAAGCAGAGAAATATTATCCTATTAATGATAGTCCATATTCTCAAATTAGTCCAGTTAAACTAGATGAAAACTATACTTATTTAATCTGGCTTAGGTTATGTTTATTGTTTATCAAAGGCTAGAAGGTTGCGAGTTATATCGATGGAAATAAAAAATCATCACCTGTCACTGATCCTACTTTTAGTTAATGGGATTCTGGTAACTCATTGGTTATGTCTTGACTTCTTAATTCTATACACCTTAAGATCTGCAGACAGTATTTATTACTTGACACTGCAGAAAAGATATAAAAAACTGCAAAAATCGCCTATTCTCAAATGGAAAATGATGCTCGGATCATTGAACTTAGGAGCAAAATTTACGGCACGAAACAAGGTGAGCTTACTGTTTTAGATTATTTTTCTAAGCTGAGTAGTTTATGACAGAAACTGGATTATTATCAAGATTTTCAAGCCCAATATGTTGATGCAGTACCAACTCAAAATATGCTTGAAAAAGAGCGAGTTTATGATTTTTTAGCTGGTTTAAATTCTGAATTTGATCAAGTGAGAGTTCAAGTTATTGGTAGATCTCTTTTTCATTCTCTTGAGGAGGTACATTCTTTAATCCAGCAGGAAGAGACCATGAGAAGTGTCATGCTTTATGCTGCACCTATTGAGAAGTCGGGCTTAATTGCCCATATTACTTTTGAGCAGTCGAAAGATATTATTTTTGATAAAGATCATTTGTACTGTGATTACTGTGGTAAGCCAAGGCATACCAATGAGACTTGTTGGAAGTTGCATGAGAAACCTACTAGGGGTTGAGGGAGAAAACGAGCAAATCCAACTAGGGTTCAAGCAAATATGTTAGAAACTGTAGAATCATCTAAGGAGTTAGTTTCAATTGAATGTCTCTTTTGATGAAATTTTGCATTTTAGGCGTATGCTGTCTCAGCTTAATCCTTGCTCTAGTGCTATCTCCAAGTTTGTCAAGTCGGGTAATACTTTTTTTCATCTTAACTCATGGATTATTGATTATGGTGCGGATAGACATATGACAGGTACTAAGGGACAGGTGCAAATGCTGCCCTCACAAACCAAAATCCAAAATAACGGAATTCTGGAAATTAACTAACACAATAGTATTTTTAACTAACTAAATAGAATCAATTAACCCCTTTTTTAATTGACAATTTTACTCCTACTATTCTTAACAGTAGTTGAATAGGATTTTGTAGGTAATTGCCTTGTGACTCTATCCTATTCTAAAGGACTTAAAACATTGTGCATAGTAAATGCATGGTGGAGCAGAGAAAGTTCTATATCAAATTTGTCATTTCGAATTTGATTAAGGGAAAAATCATAAAACACGTGTACTTGGCTCATTTTGCCATTTGCATACCTATATTGTTCGAGCATCTTATTACATATCATTACTTGTAAACAATGGACTACTTATCCAACATGATAGATTACCTCCAATTTAAAAGAGAGTGTGTTGTAGACACGCTTATTATGTGGCATTTTGACTATTTTTTCTATATTTTAAGCTAATTTTTTCAAACTATACTTTTCAAGCATCATATTGCACACTTTTACGTGTAAAAGATTTACCACCTACCCCCCTGGACAAACTCTTTCAATTTTTCTAAAACATCATTCATTTATTTTTGAAATACTAGTTTCATTTTTCTACAATTAAAATCTTATTCATTTCGATCCTAATTGTCTATAACATTGCATAAAATTATAGTCTTTCAATCAAAATTATAGAATTATAACCTACATTTTGGGAAAGAATTCACTTGGCTAATTTTGCCATTTGCATACCTTTATTGTTGAGGCATCGTATTGCACACCTTTTACTTGTAAAAATTTTAGCACTTATCCACCTTAACAGACCGCCCCCAATTTAAAAAAGGGTGCATTGTTGACACTCTTATTATATGGCATTTTGACTAATGTGTTTACTTTTTAATCTAATTTTTTGAACACTTGTGCTTTTCGAGCATCTTATTGCATACTTTTACTTGTAAAAGATTTACCATTTTCCGCCACAAGCTCTTTCAATTTTTCTAAAGTCTCATTCATTTGTTTTTGAAACACTAGTTTTATTTGTATACATTTTAAATCTTATTCATTTCAATCCTAATTGCCTGTAAGATTGAACAGAATTGCACTCTTTCAATTACAATTATAGAATTATAATTAACCTACAATTTAGAAAAGAGAATAATTCAATTGACAAGAGAATAAATTGATACAACAATAACCATATCAATTCTGGTAGTGAATGAAGAGCAAGTATATGATTACTATTATTCTCTTGTTAATTTAATTCTTCTCTTCCCTAAATTATAGGTTAATTATAATTCTATAATTGTGATTGAAAGAGTGTAATTCTGTTCAATCTTATATGCTATTATTTCAAAAACAAACAAATGATGTTCAAGAAAAATTGAAAAGTAGGTCAAGGTGGGCAAGTGGTACATTTTTTACGAATAGAGGTGTATAATAGGACGTCTAAAAAGTATAGGCATGCAAATGGCAAAAACAACCAAGTACATGTGTGTTTTTATGATTTTTTTTCTATTATTTTTGTCCACGTGCCATTAGCATTTGCACTCACACTTTGTGCCACCTTTGTATGTAAGTGTGAAATTGGTACAATTTTGGCAAATACAGATGCAGAATAGGATGTCAAAAAGTATAGGTACAAATGGAAAAATGAGCAAGTGTGTTTTTATGATTTTGATTAACAATGAATTTCATCTCTAAGAGGAGAATCCATGAATTTCAAAATCAAAATTTTGAAGATGGTAATATGCTCACTTATATTTGGTGCATGCATGCATGCACACACATATATATGCATGTATATGTGTATCTATATGTATATGGTGATATATATGTATATTATATGTATGCTTATCTATATGTATATGTCAATATATATGTATCTATTTATATGTATGTATATGTGCACATTTTTACAACGCCGTTGAGGAGTCAACGAGACCAGTTAGATGGTGATGAAGAAATTGCTATAACAGATGGGCTGATGGATCAGAGCACTCCTGGGCCAAGCAAGCTGTTAGTCTACACCAGGAAGAAAGAAGCAACAGCCGGAAAGCAGCAAGGAGGGGCACTGCAGTGAATTTCATAGTGTAGCTGTGGTTAGAATAATTCTATTAAGGGAGTTAGTTATGCCTAGGGATCCAGCTAGCACTAGGAAAAAAGAAACGGTTTCATCTTTATTTTGTTATTATATAGCTAATGAGGAGGGGGAAGGGTTTTTCATCTTGGAAATCATTTGTATTTTGCTGCTGTTTTAGCAGGGCTCCATTGGTTGGAGAGGGAAGATTGCCTTCCTGGGATTGTAATGCTGTTTTACAATCATTTATCAATGAAATTCAACCTTCTTTTCATCCATTTCACTATTTGATTGCTGTTTACTTGTTTTATTTGGTTTTCTTGATTCTGTTCTTTATCAATTGGCGCCGTCTGTGGGAAATTAACAACGATCATTCTCACACAAAACTAATCGACCATTAATAACCCACTCCAAACACACTTTCAAGCTGAGATTGTTTCACAGCAACAAATTGATTTTCGAAATTCCATGGCAGCATTTCAGAAGTCCTTTGCTGCACTTCAGAAAACTATAGAAGACAACTTTGAGCGCATGAATGCCAAGTTCGGAAAGCAACCAAAAGCAGCTTCTCCATCCATAACCAAAAACAGAGAAACCCAAACGGAAGATGATGAGGAAGACGAACAACAAGCAAACGATGAAAAGGATACCCAAGACCCTTACGAGAAGTTACGAACCTTGTCTCAGATCGGCACAGTGGCTGAATATATCGAAGAGTTCGAAGCAATCATTGGGTACATACTGAAGACATCCGAGGCTCAATACTTAGGGTGTTTCATGGGAGGATTGCAGGGACAAGTAGGGCGATGGGTTAGATTCCTGAAACCTCAAAGCTGTGAGGAGGCTATGGCATTAGCAAGGAATACTGAACTGGCCTTTCTCTCACTAGGCAGCCGAGCGATGGCGAAAGAGAGTGGCGGTGGAACCGGGAGTCAGACTGTTGGGGCCAACGTTCCCTCTCAGATGGAACCAGGAGCGATGGCGAAACTAGAGACTTGCGAAGAAGCTATGGATGCCGAACTAGCAAGGGATACTGAACTTACCTTCAGCCCACCGGAGAGCCAAGCGGCGGTCGCAAGGGAGAGAGGTGGAGCAGTCCGAAGCAGATTTGAAGAACCACTCGTCTTCCCCTTGAACGTTCGTCCCCTTGTTCCCAAGGACGTGGGTCACCACAACTCAAGGTTTCAAACTAAAGGCCCAAGCCCATTGGATCCAGTAGAAGCTCCACCACGCATACCCCAACCTCTGAATCGAACAAAGCAAGAGCATAAGAATAAGGGTCTACACCATCTATCGTTGAAGGAGATCGGGAAGCATCGTGGGCTACGCCTCTGCTTCAAATGGGAGCAACCATACATCCCGCAGCACGGATGCAACGACGGAGAGTTTCAGGTCTTCATCTTAGAGAATGAGATCTTCGTGGATACGGGGCAACCGACGGAGGAAGGGACAAATGAGGCAGAAACAGAGAAAGAAGAAAGGATGAAAGGTGATTGCAACCCAGTTGAAGTTTCATTTGGATCCATGAGCCACACATCAGTGCCAAGGAGGCTGAAGCTTCAAGGGACCATCCATGGCAAACCCATTATCTTGCTTGTCGACTCAGGCGCCACCCACAATTTCATCTCGTGGAAGTTGGCATTGCTTTTTGGAGGTAAGCTCAGGTATGGACCTAAGATATATGAAAAACTTTCTGGGTCTCACATAGTTTCAAAATTTGGAGCTTATAGATATCACATGTACAAGGAAGATTTTTTCTTTACTTGGGTTCGCACTTCAGACTTTCCCCCAGTAAAATCAATTGGCCAATCAAATTCATTTTGTTGGAAAATTGAAGAAGAGTCGGGTGCCTCAGATATTTTTAAAAGTTACCCCTATTATATTGAAGATAGGATAGGCGTAGGCGTAGAATAAGGTGAAGAATGGAAGTCTGCTGTTCCTCAAATCGTGCCACTTGTTAAATGTGATTCTGATACTAGTACAGCTTATGAGATCCTCTTTCAGTTGAATTCTCTTGTTCACACTCAAAAAATTAGTCTTGTTGCGGTAGATTCTGAGCTGATTAAGATTCCCAGGAGTTTGGCCATAGATACTGCTATGATGATTCTTCAGAAGTTACATAAGTTGACATTCACTTGTTGTGATCCTCTAGCTTTTATAAAAATACAGTTACATGTTCCAAGTGGGAACCTTAAAAGGGCATCCTTGTCATCAAGGAAAAACTTGACAGAACATAATATAATGAGTTGTCATAGAGCTTTAGTTGCACTAATGAAGATTTACTGCTTGGGTCCTGAGCTCGAATCCTCCAATTATGTTGTAAAAAATTATGCAGCATATGCTTCAGACTTTATGAGAGTCACGTTTGTTGAAGAAGATTGGGACAAGCTTCCTGCAAATGCCATTTCCACAAGCATCCAGCATGGCATATATGCAAAACCATTTAGAACTAAACTATATCACAGGGTATCGTTTGTACTACAAAACGGAATAGTGATTGGAGGTAAAAATCTTGAGTTTCTTGCATTCTCAGCCAGTCAATTGCGATCAAATTCTGTTTGGATGTTTGCTTCTAATTATGATGCTAAGGCCGAAGACATAGGAGAGTGGATGGGTTGCTTTAATAAGATTCGTAGTATCTCCAAATGTGCAGCAAGAATAGGTCAATTGTTCAGTGCTTCGAAGCAAACTTTTTTGGTTGATCGAGAAGGTGTAGAGGACATCCTCGATATTGAAGTTACATCTGATGATATTGGCTACTATTCCTTTGATGGCATTGGCAAAATTTCTTATTCTTTTGTGTTATGATTTGTACAGCTGTTAGCTTAATTATAGGGATTGATTGTTAGCTTAATTATAGGAAAATTATTAGGGATTTGTTTCCTAATTCAACTCTTGTAAACAATATAAATACCTGTATATTTTCAATGGAAGGAAGGAGAATTATTTCTCACTTTTACATGGTATCAGAGCCTAGTCGAGTTTCTGGGTCTTTTGTTTGAGGGTTGCGATTCCCTCTTGTCGGGATCATATTTTTCCTCTTTAGGGTTTTCGGTTTTTGAGATTTGGTTCTTAGGGAGATATTTTCCGGTGACCGTCTGTTCTCACCGCCACCATAGGGAGGAGCGCCTCAGTCATTCCGGCCGTTTCACCTTTTTCCGGCGACCATTGGAGCCGCGAGTGAGTCTCACGCGCCACTCGAAGATTACCGCCATTCTCACGCGCCGGCGAGTGACGGCGCGTGGCCTATTTGCCGAACTTCCACTTTCAGCTCCGGTGTCGCCTGAGTGTCTCTGACTAGACTGTAGTGTCGGTTTTCTCATCCGGTGAGTCCGCCAGTCTCCTTTCTCAGATCAGTCCTTGCTGCTGTTCTTGGTGAGGTAGTTTCCTCTGTTGATGGTATTTTTTGTCTCCTGGCAAGCTGTTTCAACAAGTTTTTTGTTCTCATATAATATGGGTAATTGATTTGTTGAGTAGTTTGGGTGTTGGTTTGTGTTGGGTATATTGACCTCTTTGCTGCTTTGTTAATTTTATTGGGTAAAGTTATTTGTGACTGAGTTAAATGGTAGAGAATAGTGATAAAAAGACAGTTACTGAAATTATGTTTGGCTCTTCGAAGATTACGGATAGAAAATTGACTGGGAGTAACAATTATGCACAATGGAAAAGAACAATCCGTAGATTTGTGACGAGTGTAGACTTGGAGGATCATTTAACTAATAATCCACCGTCTAAAGATGATGCTGTTAGTCGAAAAAAATGGTTAATGGAGGATTATAAGTTGTTTAACCAAAATCAGAATACTTTAGATCCTGCTGTTGATGATGTTGTGAATCATTGTGATAGTGTAAAAGAATTATGGGAATATCTAGAATTTTTGTATGCCTGCAAACAAGATATGTCCCGTGTCCATGATTTGCTGCTAAAGATTTATCGAGCAGAACAGAAAGGTCGCTCCTTGTTTCAGTATTATACTGAAGTGAAACAAGCCTTTGAGGAAAAGCGGGCTATGTTTCCTATTGTTGCTGATGTTAAACAGATGCAAGAACAAGAGCAGATTGTGGTGCAGTGTTTCTTAGCAAGATTGGGTTCTGAATATGATGTGGCACGCACACAATTAACTGGTGAGTCACTTCCTTCTTTTACTGAAGTTTATGCTCGTTTGGTTAGAGTTTGTAAAGACGGTGATTTGCCTTCTGGTATGATACCCAATGATACGGTGGCATTGGTTGGTAATGCTTCGGGTAGTAATCGCGGAAGTAAAAGTGGAAATAGTAGTTCTCGTACATGTCATTATTGTGGAGTTGAGGGGCACATTAAAAAGAATTGTTGGAAATTACATGGAAAACCCTTCAAGAACTCAAGTCAGATGAATAATAAGAGGTTTGCAAATGTAGCTACTCAGGATGGCATCCTACCGCTTCCACAATCATCCTTACCATCTGTCACTATTTCAGCGGATGAGTATGCTCGTTTAACCGCCACTTGTGATTCACAGCAGTTATCTTCTGGGACTTCAGCTCTGGCTAATACAGGTAACCCTGCTGCATGTCTTTCCACCTCATCTCGTAGTTGGATTATTGATTCAGGTGCTACTGATCATATGACTAGCAACACAGGTATTCTCTCTTCTTTCAAATCTACTGCTAATTTACCTTGTGTTACGTTAGCCAATGGATCTACTGCTTCTGTAATTGGGCGTGGGACAGCAAACCCAACAAATTCTCTTCCATTGTCATCTGTTTTATGTTTATTATCTTTTCCTTTTAACTTGTTATCTGTTAGCTAAATTACCCAAAATCTTAACTGTTGTGTTATTTTCTATCCCAATTATTGTCTTTTTCAGGATCTTGGGACGAAGCAGATTCTTGGTAGAGGGTGTCTGGTGAATGGCTTGTATGCTCTTGAATCAACTTCTCAACCAGTGCCTCGATCCATTGCTTGCACAAGTTCATTTTCTCTTTTCCAACTTCATTGTCGTTTTGGTCATCCTCCTCTTTCAACTTTACAAAAGTTATGTCCTAGTCTTAAAAAGGAATCTACTTTAGAGTGTGAAGCTTGTCAATTTGCTAAACACCATAGAGTATCTTATTCTCCTAGCTTAAATAAATGTGTTGAGTCTTCTTTTTATTTAGTTCATACTGATGTATGGGGTCCATGTCCTGTTATATCCAAACTTGGTTTTCGTTATTTTGTGACATTTATTGATGATTATTCTCGAGTTACTTGGCTTTATCCTATGAAATCTCGATCAGAGTTGTTTACTATATTTTATGCTTTTTATGCTGAAATTAAGACTCAATTCAACAAATCCATCTGTATTTTGAGAAGTGATAATGCTAAAGAATATGTTTCTTATTCTTTTAAATCTTATCTCTCTGAGCATGATATTATTCATCAGTCTTCTTGTATTGTTACCCCTCAGCAAAATGGTGTAGCTGAGCGAAAGAACCGTCACTTATTAGAGGTTGCTCGGGCACTAATGTTTCATATGCAGGTTCCTAAAATATTTTGGGTAGATGCTGTTTCTACTGCTTGTTTTCTAATCAACATAATGCCCTCTTCTGTTCTTGACGGTCAGATTTCATATTCTCTTCTTTTTTCCTCATCTACTCTTTTTCATCTTTCTCCTCGGATTTTTGGATGTACTTGCTTTGTTCAAGACATGCGACCTTAGGTTTCAAAACTTGATCCTAAATCTCTTAAGTGTGTCTTCTTGGGATACTCGCGTGAACAAAAGGGGTATCGTTGTTACTCACCTTCTTTGGGTCGTTATTTGGTATCTGCTGATATTACATTTTTTGAACATACACCTTTCTTTGGTTTGTCTGTGTCTTCTTCGCCCTCTAGTGATTCAGGGGATGATTTTCTTGTTTATACTGTTAGTGAACAGGTAGTATCTCCTCCTTCTCGACCTGTTATTCATCAAGTTTGTTCTCGACGTGTGCATCATTCTACCGAGACACCTCCTGCTCCTGCTTCTTCAGATCCTCCACCACCACCAAATCCTAGCCTTGACCTTCCTATTACTCTTCGCAAAGGTAAACGCACATGTACTTACCCTGTTTCTTCTTTTGTGTCTTATCATGCTTTATCACCTTCCTTCAAGTCTTTTGTAGCTTCCTTAGACTCTATTGCTGTTCCAACGTTCCTTACTGAAGCATTAGCTCATGATGGTTGGCGAGCTGCAATGAAAGAAGAGATGATGGCCTTAGAGCAGAATCATACTTGGGATCTTCTACCTTTGCCCTCTCAGAAAAAGGCTATTGGTTGTAAGTGGGTGTTTACTGTTAAGATGAATCCTGATGGCTCTGTTGCTAGATTGAAAGCTCGATTGGTTGCTAAACGATATGGACAAACATATGGAGTAGATTATTTGGAGACCTTTTCTCCAGTTGCAAAACTTTCATCTGTTCGATTGTTTATTTCCTTAGCTGCTAATTACAGTTGGCCAATTCATCAACTTGATGTGAAGAATGCATTCTTGCATGGGGATTTGAGTGAAGAGGTTTATATGGAGCAACCACCTGGTTTTGTTGCTCAGGGGGAGTCAGGGAAGGTGTGCAACTTAAGAAAGTCTTTGTACGGGTTAAAACAGTCTCCTCGTGCCTGGTTTGGGAGGTTTAGTACAGTTGTGATTGAGTTTGGCCTACGGAGAAGTGCATATGATCACTCAGTGTTCTTTACATCATCTACTTTTGGGTGCATTTTGTTGGTTGTATATGTGGATGATATAGTGATAACTGGAAGTGATGAAGCTGGAATTACGAGGTTGAAAGCATTCATTGGGACTCACTTTCAAACCAAGGATTTAGGATCATAGAAATATTTCTTAGGGATTGAAGTTTCTCGCAGTCAGAAAGGGATCTATCTATCTCAAAGAAAATATTGTCTGGATTTATTAGATGGTGCTGGTTTTATTGAGGCGAAAGCATGTGATGCGCCTATGATACCAAATGTAAAGCTGAAAGCTGAAGATGGAGACTTGTTTGGAAATCCTGAAAAATATAGGAAGGTTGTGGGAAAATTGAACTACCTTACTATCACTCGTCCTGACATTGCTTTTCTAGTAAGTGTTGTTAGTCAGTTCATGTCGTCTCCTAGAACCTCACACTGGGATGCTGTTGTACATATTCTGAGATATTTAAAAGGTGCACCAGGACGTGGCATCTTATATCGAAATCATGGTCACTATACTATAGAAGGTTTCACGGATGCAAACTATGCAGGAGATCTTTCAGACAAGCATTCTACCACCGGTTATTGTGTCTTTGTTGGGGGTAATCTTGTTTCTTGGAAGAGTAAGAAACAGAATGTGGTGTCCCGATCGAGTGCAGAATCCGAATATAGAGCTATGGCACAGACTACCTGTGAACTTGTATGGCTACGTCATTTGCTTGGAGAAATTGGGTTTGTTCAGTCTAAACCAATGAACTTATGGTGTGACAATCAAGCAGCTATCTATATTGCAAATAATCCTGTGTTTCATGAGAGAACCAAACATATAGAAGTTGACTGTCATTTTACTCGAGAGAAACTAGAAGATGGATCAATATCAACTTCACATGTCAGAACAGGAAGCCAATTAGCTGATGTATTCACTAAAGCGTTACCTGGGAATCGGATCGACTACATTTGTAACAAGCTGGGCATGATCAATATCTATGCTCCAGCTTGAGGGGGAGTGTTATGATTTGTATAGCTGTTAGCTTAATTATAGGGATTGATTGTTAGCTTAATTATAGGAAAATTATTAGGGATTTGTTTCCTAATTCAACTCTTGTAAACAATATAAATACCTGTATATTTTCAATGGAAGGAAGGAGAATTATTTCTCACTTTTACATTTTGAAAGGCAGGTTGCTCAAAAATGTGGTTTGAACCAAACTCCATCAGCATTTCAAGTTCGATATAGTGGCTTTAAGGGTGTAATTGCTGTTGATCGTAATTCCGACTGGAAACTATCATTGCCAGTCATTGTTTTTATTGAACAAGATGATGCAAGGCATAGCTTGGGACATCACTGCGATGCAGACATGTCCCAATGGCAGGCGCCATGGCGGTCAAAAGGCATTGACGATGCAACTTGGAAAGATGAACATGAAATGGAAAGTCAGTATCCCCAATACAGTCTTGAGGACAAGACTGCAATTCAAGAGGGTAGCAATGATGAAGAAATTGCTATAACAGATGGGCTGATGGATCAGAGCACTCCTGGGCCAAGCAAGCTATTAGTCTACACCAGGAAGAAAGAAGCAACAGCCGGACAGCAGCAAGGAGGAGCATTGCAGTGAATTTCATAGTGTAGCTGTGGTTAGAATAATTCTATTAAGGGAGTTAGTTATGCCTAGGGATCCAGTTGGCACTAGGAAAAAAGAAACGGTTTCATCTTTATTTTGTTATTATATAGCTAATGAGGAGGGGGAAGGGTTTTTCATCTTGGAAATCATTTGTATTTTGCTGCTGTTTTAGCAGGGCTCCGTTGGTTGGAGAGGGAAGATTGCCTTCCTGGGATTGTAATGCTGTTTTACAATCGTTTATCAATGAAATTCAACCTTCTTTTCATCCATTTCCCTATTTGATTGTTGTTTACTTGTTTTATTTGTTTTTTTTGATTCTGTTCTTTATCAGATGGTCAATATTTTTAGCTTTTAAGTATTTTTTCAGCTATTTTTAAGTTCAAAAGTTCTTGTATGCATATCTGATATTGGCATCTTGTCACTGTTTTATCCTTCATATGTGCAACATTGATTCTTTGCAGACAACATGATGCTAGAAAAATTGACACCGGATTCAGTCGAGCAACAAAATCAGATCACAGCAATCCAGAATACTGATGGATATAATTGGGGGTATGATCCTAAATGCTGACTGAGATCAACATTACTGGGAACTAAGATCAATTATTTATCAATTATTTGCCTAATGAAGGTACAATCCTGTTCTTTGGGGTGTCCCTAAGGGAAGTTATGCAAGTAATCCACATGGTCCTTCCCGTACAATTGAGTTCAGAAAGATGGTTCAGGTTTTTCTTCTTTTTTGCTTCTTCTCCACTCTCTAATGACGAACAGATTCTAGACATCTTAGGCATGGACAATAGTTATTTATGTTTTGAAGTTCTAAACAGTAAACTTAACTTAGATAACACTTGACAATCTTCTTATAATTGGTTCTTGCTGAAGGCAGGCACTTAACCATATTGGTCTTCGTGTTGTGTTGGATGTTGTCTACAACCATTTGCATGGAAGTGGGCCTTTTGATGAGAATTCTGTACTAGATAAGGTTTGTTATTGATGTTGTCTAGTTATGCTTTCTAAACTCTTATGGTTATTCAGCTTTCCTTCCGTGATCACATTTATGACTAATTATTTTCCTGTTTATATAATTATTATTCTAGAGTTTTGCTCATGTTCTGTTGTGACTTCAAGTTTTTCCTTTAGATTGTTCCGGGTTATTATCTCAGAAGGAACAATGATGGCTTTATTGAAAATAGCACATGTGTGAATAACTCTGCCAGTGAGCATTATATGGTTGGGCGCTTGATTATTGATGATCTTTTAAACTGGGCTGTCAACTATAAGGTATTTATTTGTAGAGGTTTGAAATTTTAGGCTTCTTTATGCCTCTTCTTTTTCTTTATGATTCTGACAGATGCTAAATACTTTCATAGTTGGTTAATAATTTATTCTTTTTATTTTTTATTTTTTTTTCCAGGTTGATGGATTCCGCTTTGATCTTATGGGTCATATAATGAAAAGCACAATGGTAAGTTCTTTCTTTAAATCTCTTGGGATTTTGCATACAGTTTTTACATTGTTAATAAAATATTGAGTGAATTGTAATGCCAAGTGTCAATATTGTAGTTCTTTCATTTTAAAATGTTTTCTGTCAGTGCATCACATATTCACATTATAAACAAGTTGGCCATGTGAGTCCATTTGTGGTAGAGTTAATCATGTAAATATCTCCATGTGAAGCATGAAAGCTTTTGGTATGGTAATCTATGCTATAATCTGAAATTTAATACGAATTCTGTTTAATGTTTGCAAGCATTTAGTGGTGCTATCATTTATAAATGCACAGGAATGATGCTGTTTAAGATTCCTTGTTTGTGCATAGGTAAAAGCAAAAGGTGCACTCCACAGTCTAACAAAAGAAAGGGATGGAGTTGATGGCTCAAGCATCTATATGTAAGTTTGGAGTCATGGAAAATTTTGGTTTTTATCATCTATGTGCAATAAATTATTATTTGAAGTTTTTAAGAGGAGAAATTCTATTACTTCTCAATTATATTTACAGAGAAAGAATACACAGTATTTATACACAACTTCTGTGGCCTAACTAGGATCTAACACTAACCTACAATCACTGCCTTCTAAGATTACAGTCATTTCAGAGTTATTTAATCGCATAACTACGGCAGTAAATTGTGTTGTTGTTGTTGTTGTCAAATGACTAATTTGGGTATATGAAACTCTTTATTTACAGATATGGTGAAGGTTGGGATTTTGGTGAAGTTGCTCAAAATGGCCGTGGAATTAATGCTTCACAGTTTAATATTTGTGGGACAGGAATTGGAAGGTACTACTTGTTATTTCTAATGCGTTAATATTTGCTTCCTATGTGTGTGTGTGTGTATGTAAACTTTCAGAAGGATTGCTTATTTGCATGTATCCATCCATCAGCATGGTTTTTCTTTTTAGGAATTGCATGTGCTTAGACCTTAAAACCAACTTATATAGCTTAAAGAACAGTGCTTGTTTGAAAAACAAAAGGGAAAAAAAGAAAGAAAAAATTAGAGATCTTTGCAATACTTCAAAACTCAGAATATGTCCTTCAGTTTGTTATGCGACCAAGTGAAATTAAAAAAAAAAAAATTAGGGATCTTTGCAATACTTCCAAATTCAGATTATGTCCTTCTGTTTCTTATGGGACAAAGTATGAAATTAGATTCTACCGGGCTTATGCTCCTCGAGCTTTTAGGAGCTTTCCTTGAGTATTAACTTTATCAAAGGGTAATGCTTTATTTGCATTTATATATTTATTTATAGCATATATGTAGATTTTGTTTGTATATGAAGACCTGAAGGCAAAGCGTTTTCTGAAGTAGATTCATGTCTTAATTTATTGTTTCCTTTTGTATAAACAAAGAATCATCTTCTAACTTTAGTCATTCATTAACTGATTGATTTTTGTGAAGAACATTAGTTTTCTGAAGTATTTGGAAATCTAATTTCAGTTTTAACGATCGAATTCGGGATGCAATGCTTGGTGGATCTCCATTTGGCCATCCTCTTCAGCAAGGATTTGTGACTGGTCTAAAGTTGCAGGTAATTGATAATTTTGGTAGCAGCAAGCAACAAGATATCACATTTATGTTACTGCTGGAATTTCAGAAGACCGTTAACTGAAAACTAAGGCAATTACTCATTTTATTATCAATTCTATTTTCTTACTAACAAGACAGTTGAAAATTTGTAGAAACATCTGATATTGGTTTCACTAAAGAATATATAAATTAATTAATTTCAAAAACTTGTATAATGAGAGGAGAATATCTTTCACTTTGGGATCGATTTTAGCCAATTGATGGAAAAATAAGATAAGTATGAACAACAATCCAAAACTTAAATATACATATTTTTCAATTTTGACCAATTATTTCACATTCATATTAGATTTAGCATTATATTACCATTAAGTGGCAGCATTAACATATTTCATAGTTGGCAAATTTTTACTGTTGAATTGCAAGTGTACAAATGTGAAGTTAAGAGTGCTAATTTATGAAATTCAAAAAGTTTGACTAAAATTGGAAATGCAAGTAAAGAATTGGTTTTTAACATTACTTAGGCTCTTTTGTTTTTTCCTCTATTAAACAGGTGGCTAAAAAAGATATAAATTTGAAAATGTTGTATCCTAATTGCTAAGATTAAACAATTGGGTAAAACTGAAAATTGCATGCAATTTTTTTTTGGTCATTCGGCCTTTCAAAATTGAATGAGTAAAACTTCAATTTGGTTTTAATTTTAATATTTGTTATCCCTATAAAATCTGAACCTCCTTTTTGTCCGACCTTTTTAATATCAACACCTCAAAATGCTTATTAGTCATATTTTGTGAAGGCCATCAAAAGTTCTTCGTTTAATGGTAACTGAAGGGATAATTTTTAAAAAACATCAATTTTGTTTATTTGTTATAGTTTCATTAATTCTTCTATCCTTTTTTAAGATTTGCGGGCCTTCGCTCATTAGACCCACCAATATAAATTTATGTTATGGTTGATTCTTTTCTAAATTATTAAAATAACAATCTGTTTTGTTACTTATTATTCTTTACAACAAGATCATGCATCTCATGGTCAATTCCTTTCTGGAATGTTGTACAGTTATTTTGGTTTTTGTAAATTTGTTAATTGTGACTAGACTTTAAGAAGAAAGAACTGCTTCATATCTATTGTTATAGCAGCTCTTATGGTGTTAATTGATTTTGCTTGTGCAGCCCAATGGTCATGACCATGGTGGAAAAGATGTTGAAGAACTCATGCTTGCTTCAGCAAAGGATCACATCCAGGTTGACTGTCTCAATTCACTGACATATGTGATAATTTTTAGTGCTTTAATTAATGGATGATATTTAATTCAGATTTTGGCCAAGCTATGGGACATGTCTTGCTCACTAAATGTGATTAGAGACTTGGAATTTGGATTGAGAAATTTATTTCCTTGGATTTGTGATGGTTTAGATATCTCCTGGTTGCCCTCACAACTAAAGAAAAAGTTGAAACAAATGTCTAAATTAAGATTCAGTTTGAATGCCATTTGTCCTGGTATCCATTTTACAAGGGGAGGATCAGAATAGAAATCAAGAAACGAGTAAATATTTTGATAATATTCAGGAGTATTGGTTACCAACCTGTGAAAAAAAATAAAAAAAATAAAGATTTTGTTGCTGATTGGTGAAACAGTCCATTTCACATCAGATGGAATATGATAGAAAAATTCTGCAGTAGTAATTAGAGGCTGGTTAGCCTTCTAAGCTTGGAGGTTGGTTGGCCCACAAACCATCTTGGTTTGAGCATGGAAGGAAGTTTTGGATTCCCTGCCTCTGTCCAGAGACTCTATCCCATAAATTGTTCGGTACTCTAGTTTTTATTGAATCTATTTTAAGAAAAATAATAATAATAAAATGCAACTTGTCTAATGACCAGTTGCATTTACCCGCATCCTGATGCTATATTGGAGTTTTGCTTTTCTTTGTTCGGGTTAGAAAACTGATCAACAGGAGTAGAACATGCATATCAATGCACTCCATTTTAGTAATGTTTCTTCTGGAGCTTGGAGAGATTGAATTTTAAGTTTCAAATGCCTCTCTTTTTTTTCCTTAAAAAAAAAAAAAAAAAAGCTAAAGTGCAATCACAAAGAATATCATCACTGATTCTTCTCATCCATAAAAAATTCTTTGGCCAAAAGTAATCAAAATATGCACATTTTTGCGTCTATTTTCAGCCTTGGCCAATTGTTTTAATGTTATCAATTGGTACTGAAATATTGACATTTGTGACAACTGTAGCCATTTAACAATAAAGATTGAAATAACATAATTAATAGAAAAAAGATTCAACATATATCATCTTTAATTTTAGCCAATTCTTTTTGGAATTTTTATTAATTAATGTTAACATTCACATCAATGTCTACAAAATAAAAATGTTTTGTTTCTTTTGGTTATTGGGCCATTTTTCTTTTTTGCAATTGGTGTTAGTTTTGTGAATCTAATTGAAAAATATTTTTCATTCTGATTTTGAGCTCATTTAACGGATTTCACAGATTGGGATGGCTGCAAATTTGAGGGATTTTGTCTTAACAAATAATGAAGGGAAAGAGGTAATTGTTTTACATTGAGATCAGAATGTAATTAAAGCTAGTGGCATAAATGAAAAAGTGATGTTTATTCTTTGCTTCTACAGGCTGCAAAATTTTAAAATATTTTATTTCTATATGTCAATGTATTCATAATTAGATGGATTTTAGGATTTATCGTGTTGATATTATTGGGCCTTCTTTTTTTTTTTTGTATCATGCCTTTTAGAATGTCATTTGTGGGTAACTTTTGACCAATATGTCCATCCAATGCTAAGATTGTGGAGTTTGCTGCCATTTAGAGGCACTTTCTATTTTTTGGTATGGTTTTCCTTTTCTTCTTCTAAGGAAAAAAAAAAAAGGGCAACAAGCATTAATACATATGACGCCAAACCAGATAATGCTGTGGACATGTAATGCTTTTTAGAATATATAAAGAATTGAGCTTTCTGCTTAATGATGTACTTCCTTAGATGTGTATATTTAAATGCAAACATTTAGATATATAGATTTTCTTCCCAGATGATAAATCTGACATAGATCTTCTTCCTGGACATTAAATCTAACATATTACTCAGACATATCATTGATTGTATGGTCTCTTTCCTCCTTCAAAAGTGTTTTTGGATGCATTTTTTCGAGCGTTTGCCTATTGACTCCTCAGTGATATACTGCCTTTTTTCAGGTAAAAGGATCAGAAATATTGACTTATGATGGAGCACCTGTTGCATACGCTCTATGCCCCACAGAAACAGTAAGAATAATATTAATTGGTATTATTGATTATGTTCCTCGACAATTTGAAAGAGCTGTTCACTTTGTTTTGATAAGGATGTCACATGAGCAAGTGCCATCAGTTCATCTGTTCCTGGTAGAGCTCCAACCTTGGAAAAATTAGAGGGAAAGAGAAAGAGGTTTTCTGGGAATTGGTTTGCTTGGTTATTCCATTAAGACATAGGGTTTAAATACTATTTTTTTACATCTTAATGAGGAAACTACAGCTTGTGCAGTCACACAATCACAATATATAGCTAGTGTGTAATCAGAGCACAACCCACAGTCATAGCTAAATCTTAACACTCGCCCTCAAGCTGGAGAGTTATCTTATTCTCCTAGCTATTACAAACATATCCAATATGAGCCGGTGGTTCCCCATTAAGAAGCTACTTTGCCAAATTCCTTATTCAATGGTTTCAATAAAGCCACCCCAGAGAGTCGGTGAGAATCCAATCAGCATGTGAGTGTGCCTTATTTTCATACAATGGGCCTTATCTTGAAGCTCCCTTGATGTACGTTATGTGTATCACTACATTCCAATTATTGTTGCATGGTGCTTGAAGAAACTATGAGATTATTGAGTTTTTTAACCAACCTCTAGTATTGCCAGGATCTTTTATTGGCCTTCTCTATCCTCAATAAGATTGACATTTTGATCCATAGGGGTGTCTACAGGTTTGCAATCCAACATGCTAGTTTCTTCCAGAATATCCAATGCATATTTCCTATGTCAAATAACAATGCCTGAATTGTTCTGTGCTACTTTAATGCCTAGAAAGTACTTTGATGGAAAAGCAACAAATAACACCCAGCCAACAATAAAGAAATATTGAATTGCTCAAATGGGAGAATTGTATTAATGGAAATAATAAAGTACAATAACGTTTTATATCTGCAAATGGTTCTTACAATCCAGTAAAGAAGAGAACAAAAGGAAAAATACAATGAGAAAGATAAACAGCCTAAAAGAGCAGGGGCCTCTGCTGTTACTCTCCCATTTCCCTTTCATAGCCTCTTGCCCAAAAACAATGATGCTTTCATGATGATCTCCTTTTTTCCAGCCTCTTGCCTTCTTATTCCCTCTCTCCTTCTCACGCCTCGCCTTGCATAATTAACTTTGCCAGCTCGGCAACATTTCCCCCGCCTGCACTCTTCCTATGTCTCCTGGAATATACTCTCTAGGTATTGGGCCTTGGATCCTTTTTACTGGTGTTAAGGTCCAATAGCTCTCCATCATTGCCAGTCTGTTGAAGGGCAATCTTGTCCTCAAGATGCAAGTCAGGGAATTGGTGGTGACTCCTGAAAACATCCTATGAAAGTGAGAAATAATTCTTGTATCTTCCATTGAAAATATACAGATATTTATATTGTTTACAAGAGTTGAATTAGGAAACAAATCCCTAATAATTTTCCTATAATTAAGCTAATAGCTGTACAAATCATAACACTCCCCCTCAAGCTGGAGCATAGATATTGATCATGCCCAGCTTGTTACAAATGTAGTTGATCCGATTCCCAGGTAACGCTTTAGTGAATACATCAGCTAATTGACTTCCTGTTCTGACATGTGAAGTTGAGATTGATCCATCTTCTAGTTTCTCTTGAGTAAAATGACAGTCAACTTCTATATGTTTGGTTCTCTCATGAAACACAGGATTATTTGCAATATAGATAGCTGCTTGATTGTCACACCATAAGTTTATTGGTTTAGACTGAACAAACCCAATTTCTCCAAGTAAATGACGTAGCCATATAAGTTCACAGGTAGTCTGTGCCATAACTCTATATTCGGATTCTGCACTCGATCGGGACACCACATTCTGTTTCTTACTCTTCCAAGAAACAAGATTACCCCCAACAAAGACACAATAACCAGTGGTAGAACGCCTGTCTGAAAGATCTCCTGCATAGTCTGCATCCGTGAAACCTTCTATAGTATGGTGACCATGATTTCGATATAAGATGCCACGTCCTGGTGCACCTTTTAAATATCTCAGAATATGTACAACAGCATCCTAGTGTGAGGTTCTAGGAGATGACATTAACTGACTAACAACACTTACTGGAAAAGCAATGTCAGGACGAGTGATAGTAAGGTAGTTCAATTTTCCCACAACCTTCCTATATTTTTCAGGATTCCCAAACAAGTCTCCATCTTCAGCTTTCAGCTTTACATTTGGTATCATAGGCGCATCACATGCTTTTGCCTCAATAAAACCAGCATCATCTAATAAATCCAGACAATATTTTCTTTGAGATAGATAGATCCCTTTCTGACTGCGAGAAACTTCAATCCCTAAGAAATATTTCAATGATCCTAAATCCTTGGTTTGAAAGTGAGTCCCAAGGAATGCTTTCATCCTCGTAATTCCAGCTTCATCACTTCCAGTTATCACTATATCATCCACATATACAACCAACAAAATGCACCCAGAAGTAGATGATGTAAAGAATACTGAGTGATCATATGCACTTCTCCGTAGGCCAAACTCAATCACAACTGTACTAAATCTCCCAAACCAGGCACGAGGAGACTGTTTTAACCCGTACAAAGACTTTCTTAATTTGCACACCTTCCCTGACTTCCCCTGAGCAACAAAACCAGGTGGTTGCTCCATGTAAACCTCTTCACTCAAATCCCTATGCAAGAATGCATTCTTCACATCAAGTTGATGAAGTGGCCAACTGTAATTAGCAGCTAAGGAAATAAACAATCGAACAGATGAAAGTTTTGCAACTGGAGAAAAGGTCTCCGAATAATCCACTCCATATGTTTGTGCATATCCTTTAGCAACCAATCGAGCTTTCAATCTAGCAACAGAACCATCTGGATTCATCTTAACAGTAAACACCCACTTACAACCAATAGCCTTTTTCTGAGAGGGCAAAGGTAGAAGATCCCAAGTATGATTCTGCTCTAAGGCCATCATCTCTCCTTTCATTTCAGCTCGCCAACCATCATGAGCTAATGCTTCAGTAAGGGACGTTGGAACAGCAATAGAGTCTAAGGAGGCTACAAAAGACTTGGAGGAAGGTGATAAAGCATGATAAGACACAAAAGAAGAAACAGGGTAAGTACATGTGCGTTTACCTTTGCGAAGAGCAATAGGAAGGTCAAGGCTAGGATCTGGTGGTGGTGGAGGATCTGAAGAAGAAGCAGGAGCAGGAGGTGTCTCGATAGAATGATGCACACGTCGAGAATAAACTTGATGAATAATAGGTCGAGAAGGAGGAGATACTACCTGTTCACTAACTGTATAAACAAGAAAATCATCCCCTGAATCACTAGAGGGCGAAGAAGAGGACACAGAGAAACCAAAGAAAGGTGTATGTTCAAAAAATGTAACATCAGCAGATACTAAATAACGACCCAAAGAAGGTGAGTAACAACGATACCCCTTTTGTTCACGCGAGTATCCCAGGAAGACACACTTAAGAGAATTAGGATCAAGTTTTGAAAGCTGAGGTCGCATGTCTTGAACAAAGCAAGTACATCCAAAAATCCGAGGAGAAAGATGAAAAAGAGTAGATGAGGAAAAAAGAAGAGAATAAGGGCAAAACACCTTAAATAAGTCTCCACACAATGATTTACCACTTCAGTTTGCCCATCCGTCTCCGGGTGATAAGCTGAACTAAGCTTCAATTGAGTGCCTTGAAGCTTAAAAATCTCCTGCCAAAACCAACTAACAAAAATAGGGTCGCGGTCACTCAATATGGACTTTGGCAGCCCATGTAAACGGATAACCTCCCTTATGAAAATCTCAGCCAAGGAATGAGCTGAATAAGGATGTTTCAAGGGAATGAAATGCGCATACTTTGACAACCTGTCAACAACCCACACCTCGTCATACCCTTTTGACCAGGGCAAACTCGAGATAAAATTCATAAAAATCTCTTCCCAATCTTGTTCTAGAATTGGCAAGGATTGTAACAGATCCCCAGGTACCAAAGTGGATGCCTTATAACTTTGATAAACATCACATGCTTGAACAAAACGTTGCACCGCTTTGGTCATTCCAAACCAATATAGAAAAGAGGGCAGTCGCTTATAGGTGCAATAATAGCCTGAATGTCCACCCGTAGGGCTTTCATGAAGTTCTCCCAAAAGCTTCGAAATCCAAGGAGTTGTGGTTGGAATTACCAATCGGTTCTTATAATATAACTTGCCATGTCGTTCAACAAACCCTGGTCTCGACTTTGGGTTAACCCGCAAATCTGCTAAGACTCCTTGAATTTGGTTGTCGGTGGCTGCCTCTTATAACAAATCTTTCCCACCCATCCACTCAAAACCAAATACCATAGCTTGTAATTCTCCCATACCGTTGCCAACACGTGACAGAGCATCCACTACTCGATTTTCCTTGCCAGGCTTGTATTGGACTTCAAACTTATAGTCCATGAGCTTGGCTAACCAATTTTGTTGATCTGTGGAAGTAATCCATTGGGTAGGAGCTGCCGTATACTTTGTTGGTCAGTATACACCACAAACGGGTTACCATGTAGATAAGGGTGCCAATGCAAAATAGCAAGCACTATAGCCATCACCTCTTTGTCACATGCCGACTTCATAAGGTTACTATCAGACAAGGCTTTACAGTAATATGCAATGGGTTTCCTGTTTTGCATCAAGATAGCCCCTATTCCCCCTCCGGATGCATTGCACTCTATCTCAAATGGTTTAGGGAGTGCTAATAATGGAGCAGTGGTCAACTTTGTCTTGAGGCTGTCGAAAGCTTCCTGTGCTCTGCTATTCCATTTGAAATTGTTCTTTTGGGTCAACTCCGTCAAAGGTTTAGCCACCTTTCCATATCCTTTGATAAATTTCTGGTAATACCCGGTAAAGCCAACGAATCCCCGCACTCCCTTCACTGTAGTTGGAATGGGCCATTCAATCATTGCTGTTGTCTTTTTTGGGTCTACCATTACCCCCTCCCCACTTATGATATGCCCTAAATACTCTACCGAGCATTGCCCAAAGCTACATTTTTTCTCGTTCACTAAAAATTGTTGCTCTGCCAACACTCTGAAAACAGACTCCGCATGGCACACATACTCATCCCAAGTTTTGCTATAAATCATTGTATCATCAAAGAACTAATACGTATCTGTGTAATATATGGTGAAAAATGTCATGGTAGACTGAAAGGTTGCTGGAGCGTTCATCAGGCCAAAATGCATCACCAAATACTTGTAGTAACCATCATGAGTGCAAAACATTGTCTTTTCCACTTAGAGAGTCGCACCAAAATCTGATGGTAGCCTAATTTAAGATCCAATTTTGTGAAAAATTTGGCACCGTACAACTCGTCGAACAATTCTTCAATAACTGGAATCAAATACTTGTCGGGATAGTGGGCTTGTTTAGAGGTTGTAGTCCACACATTCTCCATGTATCATATTTTTTCTTGACTAAAATTATGGAGCTAGAGTAGAAGCTCCGAGTTGGTCTAATAATCCACTCTGCTAATATTTCATTCACTTATCTTTGAATCTCAATCTTATGGTGATGTGGATACCGATATGGACATACACACACAAGTCATTGTCCCAACGGAAGAGTAATCTTGTGTTCCACTGCATGTGTTGGGAGTAAGCCTTTGGGTTCAGAGGAGACCTGCTTGTAGCGAGAAAGCAAATGAACTAATTGCCTCTGTTGAATGGATGTTAAATGGTGTAATGATTCTGGATAGGTAGGAACAATCTCTTTTTCTTCAGTTTCAAATTGACCCACATGACCCTTTATTGAACCTGCAGAGATGGAAAGAAATTCTGGTTGGCTGATACTCCTCTCAACTCTACCCACTTCCCTTGCTCACAAAATCGTAATTTCCCTTTTACCCAATTGGCAGTGACATCGTCTAATGTGCTCAACCATTCGACACCCAGGATAATGTCTAATCCCCCAAATTCTGTAACTAGAGCATCAAACGAGCAATGATAGTTCCCCACTTGAAACTACATGCTTGTGCTTTTCTTATCAATTCCAATTAATTTCCCATCACCCAACTTGATCCCAAGTATTTTAATACTGTGTACCTACAGACCCAACACAAAAGCTAGATGTGGGGATATGAAGGTGTGTTGCTCCATTGTTGACTAACATCAAGATGGGAATTGCGTTTGCAGTACATAGGAGCTTAAGTGTACGTAATTCCCTACTTGTCACCGCTGATTTGCCGTTTCTCCCCTCTGCTGCTCCAAATTCCAGTACCCAACACTCTCCATCCACCGACGACTCTATCTCTCCTATCTCTGTGTCGAAGAACTCTTTCTCTTCTTCCATCTCATCACCATCTCCTAACAACATCTCTCTTAACTGAGCTTTGGAACATCAATGTTGAGGCAAATGAGTTTGGCTACGTTGAAAACATAACCCTTTCCGATAATGTTCTTCCCATTCTAATCTGGACAGGTGCCAGAGTGCCGTTTGTCTTGTGCTTATCTGATTTGCATCGGCGTGAGAATGGGTGTTGGGAGCTAAGTTGATTACGGGACTGTGGGGACTTCTATTTTGGGTGGATCCAAAATTGGATGTGGGTAGTGAGGGAGGAATTTCGAATCGGGTTGGCCCATCCCAAATGTTTTGGGCTATTTGGTTTTTAAATGAATTCTCCTTTGTTGAGGACACAATTGCTATGGAATTTCTTTTTCCCTAATAGCAATGAAGCTTCAATTGATCGTGCAAATCACATCGCCTCTACTATATCTTCCGGTTTATGCACCTTCACCCATGCCTTGATTTCCTCCTGTTGGTTAATGTATTTTGTTAGATAATAGATTGTAATTAAGGGTAGAATAGTAAATTTTGTTTTACTACTTATATACCTATAAATATACCATTGTGTCATTATTTTAGGGTAATTCGAGATAATAGAAACTCTCGAGTTCACAAAATCTTCATGGTATCAGAGCCACTGCCGTTTCGAAGGTCGAGTTAACTCCCTTCCGCAGTTGGTTCTCTTTCGGTAACTCTATTTTTTTGACGAGTCTAGAAGGTCGTGTTTCAGTCCTTCTCTTTCGACATCGCCCCCAGAGGAAGGTAGATCGGGTGAAGATCGGCCGGTGTCCCAATTTCCGGCGCCGTCAGAAGCCGCGAGTGAGTACACGCGCCACCCAAAGGTTTCTGCCCTTTCTCCACGCGCCGGCGCGTGTGGCGCGTGCCACCACCTCCGGCCACCTTTTGCTCCTAAATTCGATGCATCCTACACTGCAGAGAAATGGAAAGCTGCAAAAACTACCTACTCTCGAATGGAAAATGATGCTCGTATCTTTGAACTCAGGAACAAAGTTCATGGTACAAAACAAGGTGAGCTTACTGTTTCAGATTATTTCTCTGAATTGGGTAGTTTATGGCAGGAACTGGATTATTATCAGGAGTTTCAAGCAAACTGTGCTAATGATGCGGTGCTGATTCAAAAGATGATTGAAAATGAGAGGGTTTATGATTTTATGGCTGGTTTAAATCCTGTATTTGATCAAGTGCGAGTTCAAGTTATTGGCAGAACTCTTTTTCCTTCACTTGAGGAGGCATATTATTTAATTCAGCAGGAATAGACCAGAAGAGGTGCTATGTTTTATAGACCTATTGACAAGTCGGGTTTGACTACCCATACCTCTCCTGAGCAACCAAAAAGGTTTCTTTTTGATAAAGATCATTTGCTCTGTGATTACTGTGGTAAGCCAAGACACACTAAAGAGACTTGCTGGAAGTTGCATGGGAGACCTAGTAGGAGCCGTGGGGGAAAACGAGTTAATCCAACAAGGGCTCAAGCATATGTGTTAGAAACAGTGGAATCATCTAAGGAGTCGGCTTTAGTTGAGAGTCTCTCCTCTGATGAGATTTTGCATTTCAGGCATCTTCTGTCTCAGCTTACTCCTTCCTCCAGTGTTACCTCTAATTTGGTCAAGTCAGGTACTACTTTCTCTCATCATAACTCATGGATTATTGATTCTGGTGCGAATAGACATATGACAGGCACTTCAAAAGGCTTTCTTAACTACTCTCCTTGTTTAAAAAGGGATAGTGTCAGGGTGGTTGATGGGTCATTAACCCCTATTTCTGGGACAAGTTCTGTTGTTTATACTCCTAATATTAAATTGTCTTCTGTTCTTCATGTTCCTCAATTTTCTGTCAATCTTTTATCTGTCAGTGCTATCACTAAAACTCTTAACTTTAAGGTTGAATTTTTTCCTGATTTTTTTATTCTTCAGGATCTTCAAACAGGGAAGATTGGCAGTGGTAGAGAGCATGATGGCTTATATATGCTGGAAGACATCAAGAGTTAGCTCTTTTTGGGGGGTATCGGGATGTCAACCAGGAGATCATTCAGTGGCATAAGCGATTAGGACACCCGTCATTTTTTGTTTTAGAAAAACTATATTCTAGTTTATTTGATAGAACTCGGTTTGATTCTTTTTCTTGTGATGCTTGTGAGTATGCTAACATACTAAAAACTCGTATCCTTTGAGTGATAATAAAGCCAGTGAGCCATTTATGATTGTTCATTCTGATGTTTGGGGGCCTACACAACCTGTCTTTTTATCTGGAAATCGATGGCTTGTTACTTTCATTGATTGTTGCACTAAAATGACTTGGGTGTATTTGATTAAAGCAAAGAGTAATGTTTTCTCCTGTTTTCAATTTTTTCATAAAATGGTTGTCGCCCAATTTGATGCTAAAATAAAAGTTTTGCGGTCTGATAATGGGACATAATATATGGATAGTAGGTTTGGTACTTATTTGGAGTCTCGTGGGATTATTCACCAAACTAGTCCTTATACTAGTGCTCAAAATGGTGTAGCTGAAAGAAAAAATAGGTATTTGTTAGAAGTTATTAGATCTCTTATGTTTACCATGCATGTTCCAAAGTCATATTGGGGGGATGCTGTACTAGCGGCTGCCTATCTTATTAATCGAATGCCTCTCAAAGCTCTTAACTTTAGGACTCCTGTAGAAGCCTTAACCGGGAAAACTGGCTATATTGTTCCACCAAAAATTTTTGGATGTGTTTGTTTTGTTCATACTAGAAATATTGGGAAATTAGATCCGAGAGCACTGAGATGTGTGTTCGTTGGATATTCTCCAACTCAAAAGGGATATAAGTATTATCATCCTCCATCTAGGAAATTCTATGTGAGTATGGATGTTACATTTCGGGAGTTTGAACCTTATTTTGGCAGTATCCAATCACCTCTTCAGGGGAAGAATAGTGAAGAAGTGACGAATGTACTTGTGCTACCTCAAGATCTAGTTCAAAGGAAAAACGAAGGAATTGTTATTCAGGAGCAGAATGTTGATGTTCAAGGGGAGGAGAATGTTGTTGGTGTTGGTGGTCGTTTAGATAGACCTGACTTGTTGAGATACTCGAGGAAGAATAGGTCTGAAGAAGCCATCATGCATTCTACACTGCCAGAATCCTCAGGTGAGTCACTTCTTGATTCTGATTTATCTCTTGATTCTGATTTAAATTTGCCCATTGCTCAAAGGAAAGGAGTCAAGTCTTGTACAAAAGATTCCATCTAACTTTGTCTCCTTCCTATAGAGCCTTTGCCTTGTCTCTTTCCTCTATGTCTATTCCACAGGATTGAAGAGAAGCTATCAAGGATCCAAAGTGGAGAGAAGCTATGGTTGAAGAAATGAAAGCCCTCTCTAAAAATGAAACCTGGGAACTAGTTGAATATTCAGACAAAAAGTTGGTTGTAAGTGGGTGTTTACAATAAAACACAAAGCTGATGGTTCAATTGAAAGATTTAAAGCTAGAATAGTGGCAAAGGGATTCACCCAGACTTATGGAGTTGACTATCAGGAGACATTTGCACCAGATGCTAAAATGAATACCATTAGAATCTTGCTATCTTGTGCAGCTAACTTGGATTGGGATTTGCTGCAATTTGATGTGAAGAATGCATTTCTTCATGGGGACCTGGAAGAAGAGGTTTATATGGAAATTCCTCCTGGTTTTGATGATGAGAGAACACAAGGAAAGGTGTGCAGACTGAAGAAAGCATTGTATGGGTTGAAACAATCTTCGAAAGCTTGGTTTGACAGATTCAGCAAAGCTATGATATCTTTTGGTTAGCAGCAAAGTAATGCTGATCATACTCTCTTTATGAGCCACTCCAAGTGTAAGATCACTTTTCTCATTGTTTATGTTGATGATAGTGATGACAGAGGATGATAAAGAAGAAATGGTTCGACTGAAGAAGCTCTTAACTCAGGAGTTTGAAATCAAGGATCTTGGAAAGCTACAATATTTCTTGCGAATTGAAGTTGCCAGATCAACCAAAGGGATATCCATTTCTCAAAGAAAATATGTTATGGATCTTTTGGATGAAACTGGTATGTTGGGATGCAAACCAGCAGATACACCCATTGAAAGTAATCATAAGTTACAAACAGGGACTGAAGGTTCAGTTGATAAGGGTAGATATCAAAGATTGGTTAGTAGACTTATCTATCTATCCCACACTAAACCAGATATTGCTTATGCAGTTAGCTTGGTGAGTCAGTTTATGCATAATCCAAGAGAATCTCATCAACAGGCTGTTTTTCGCATTTTGAGGTATTTAAAATCAGCTCCAGGAAGAGGTATTCTTTTTTCAAAAAATGATCATCTAAGAATTGAAGCTTTCATAGATGCAGATTCGGTTGGATCTTTAGATGATAGAAGATCAACTTCTGGTTATTGTACATTTGTGTGAGGTAATTTAGTCACTTGGAGAAGCAAGAAACAGAGTGTAGTTGCAATATCAAGTGCAGAAGCAGAATATAGAGCTATGGCTCAAGGTATTTGTGAGTTGTTATGGTTGCAGAAGTTATTAGCAGAGTTGAATTTGGCTAAAAGGTACCGACTATTTTTGGATTGTGACAACAAAGTTGTAATTAGTATTGCTAATAATCCAATTCAACATGACAGGACAAAACATATTGAAATTGATCGACACTTCATCAAAGAAAAATTATCTGATGGTGTTTTAAGCTTATTTCATATAACGTCGGAGAGACAATTAGCTGATATTTTTTCAAAAGGACTCGGTAGTCGAGCTTTTCACGCCATAGTTTGCAAGTTGGACATGTGTAATATCCTTGCACCAACTTGAGAGGGAGTGTTGGTTAATGTATTTTGTTAGATAATAGGTTGTAATTAAGGGTAGAATAGTAATTTTTCTTTTATTGTATACCTATAAATATACCCTTATATCATTATTTTAGGGTAATTCGAGATAATAGAAACTATTGAGTTCACAAAATCTTCAATTCTACTTGTAATTCCTACCGTTTACTAAGAACAATAATGATCTTTAAAATAATATTTTGCCAATTGTATTCACTTCACACATATTTAATTGCATTAAACTAAAAGTCTAATCACATTATTGTATTCTATCGTTCCATCCATTTTACAGCACAATGTTGCCTTCCATTATTATATCAAAACAAAATCATTATTATGTCGCCATCTCCATTGTACATTTCCTTTCATTGGACCGTATTTAAAATATTTTTATAACTCAACCAATTAGTATATTTGAAATTATTTTCTATTATAGATATCCTTCAATAATCTTATCTATGTACAAATACTACACATGCTTGGATAAAATTTCAAAATTAATTAACTTATTATTTATATTTGATATATCATTTTCACACATTCATCTTATTGAATTAATTAAATTAAACTCAAGCTTGATTCGATATAGTACCCATTAATCATATCAAAAGCCTTAGACCCTGCTCAACTAAGTCTTGAGTATAGTAGTTCCACATTTAATTTAACAAAGCATGAACAACTCAAGACTACCAACATGAGTAGATTCATACTTTCAAAGGAAAAGTACCATAGCCTTACTCTTTATAGAAGTTCAGTTTTCTCCTTCTAAGCAATAGGTAAATTACCAGTTTTTAGAAAAGTATCAAGTTGAGTTTTCCTTCTTGTTACATCAGAAAAATTCTAATTCTTTTTGGTATGGTTTGAAAATCCTATAACACCAAAATTTATTTTAAAATCTCTAATTTTTTCGGGTGTGGTATAAAAATCCTAAAATACCAAAATTGGGGCTTTAATATTTTTAGTAGCTAGTGACTTGCGCCATCATCGCCAAAGGATACTCCACCTTTAGATTGTTCAACCCACTAAATCCGGTCACCAGAGGAGTTGTGAGTGAAGTAAACGCTCCGGTTGAAAACTGTGAGGTACTGTTCATGCTCCAACGAGTGATGTGCGTATAGGTCTTTTTGGCCACCATCCAATCCCTTTCTTTTCTCAATCTTCTTGCTAGCATTTTCCGACTTCTGAGTATTTTTTGGCTTTGATTTGTCATCTCATTTTTTGGATTTCCTTTAGAGGCTCTATTTGATTCTGGTTTCTTCTATTGCATAAAGCCTTTTCTAGAGAGCCTTTTCTTGTTATTGTTTGACTTCTTGGGTGTTGAGCATTGTCCATTACAAACTGATATTCATGCTTAATATCAGTGCTTTGACACAAGACTTTTTCAATGCTGAGAGTATAATAGCAGGAGCTTTAGAGAATTTCAAGAGTTGCCGTTGTTTAGTTTTGTGCCACGTGAATGTGTTTACTAAAACACTTCACAACAGGACTTGTCACATTCTATTTTGCAAGTTGGTCATGTATAATATTTATGCACCAACTTGAGGGGGAGTTTAGGATTTCTTAGTTTGATTTTCTTAGTTAAAATTTATATTTTCTAGTTAGATTAGAATTATATTATTAATTAGATTTTATTTTCTAGTTAGCTTTTATCTTTCCTTATTAGAATAGATTTATGACTCTTTTTGTTTTCTTTATAAATAGCTTATATTTTTTAGATTTTTTAAGATGGCAAAATTAATAAAATTTTTATTCTTAAAAAGTTTCAAGAAGCAAGAAGCAAAGGGTAGTTGCTAGATCGAATGTTGAAGCATAGTACAGAGCTATGACTTATGGTATCTATGAACTTCTATGGCTGAATAACTTGCTAGAAAAATTGTGATTAGAGAAGATAGATTATCATTGTGTTACATTAAATAAGACCGCCATCAGTATAACACATAATTTAGTACAATATAATCAAACAAACACATTGAAATTGAGCAACGCTTCATAAAAGAAAAAGTTGACAAGTGGTGTTTTGAGTTTGTTTTGTGTAACATTCGATAGACAGCTAGCTGATGTGTTTACAAAATGACTCAACAATCAAACTTTTCATACCTTGATTTGCAAGTTGAGCATCTGTGTTATTTTTGCACCAACTTGAGCAATAATGTTGACAGAATTAGTGTGTTTGCATATTGCCTTTTATTATATTCTTGCCTGTTAAGAGTTTTTTTTTTTCTAGTTAGGATTTTTTCTTTTAAGATTATATTTTTTGTATAAATACTTGTGTATATTCATTGTTTATACATATCAGAGAATCAATAAAATAGAATCCACTCAAAGTCTTCATATGTTAATGGATTTTTTTGACTATTTTTGTAGATTAATTATGTTTCTGCTCATGATAATGAGACCCTTTTTGACATTGTAAGCATGAAGGTATGTTCCATGTATTCTTAACAGTAATATATTCCATTTGGCATCTCTACTTTTATGCATCCCCTTCTTGTGGACTAAGATGATGTGAAGGACATACATTTAATTCAATTCTAACTCAATTACTACTTGTAGACTTCGATGGAAATTTCTGTGGATGAGAGATGCAGGTTAAATCATTTGGCAACAAGTATAATAGCACTCTCACAGGTAAATTTGTGTTATAACCTTATTATTATTATTATTTTTAAATACTGAATTTAATAAATTTGTTAGTTATTAATAAATATTAAAATAAATAAATTAATTAGTATTATAAACCTCCCCACTTCCCTAAATTTTAGTTTCCTATTATAATAAAACTACTTCTCTCCTTAAAAAGCAAATACAAAACTCTGCAAAAAAAAAGTGTTTTATCATCTGGATATCCGCTCCCTTTGGATTCAACCTTTCCAAATTATTATTGAAAGTAAGTTAATGTAAACATTTAAGTAATTTGTTTTTTTATTGTTATTATTACAATTGTTTGTTCTTTTGCCTTTGCTTTCTTCGGCAAGTTGGGTTTTACAATAAAAGAATTTAATTCCCTTTGCTTTTATGCATTGTACTCTTTTATTACAGAATTAGTTACTGTAAATTACCTATATTTTATTTTTTTCCTTGTACAGAATAGGAAGTTTCCTAGTTAGGATTTCTACACTTGTATAAATTATGTAGCCTTCCTTCAATTCAATATATAGAAAATCATTCTCCAATCTATTTTGTAACATGGTATCAGAGCCTTCTAGGGTTTATTTTGGGTTGGGTAATGTGTTCCAGCCATTGTTGGGTTACTATGTGGGATGTAGGGTTATTGTTTGGGTTGGGTAACCGTTTTCTAGTGACCATCTTGTCTCACCGTCGGCATCAGAAGAAGCGCAAGGCGATTTTCGGCCGTTCCCGAAAATCCGGTGACCGTCTTGTAGGGGGAGCAGAATGTTGTTGGTCGTTTAGATAGACCTGATTTGTTGAGATACTCGAGGAAAAATAAATCCGATGAGGCCATCATGCATTCTACATTGCCAAAGTCTTTGAGTGAGTTATCTTTTGATCCTGATTTAAATTTACCCATTGCTCAAAGAAGATGAGTTAGGTCATGTACAAAACATTTCATTTTTAACTTTGTTTCTTATGATTCTTTTTCTCCCTCCTATAGAGCATTTGACTTGTTTCTTTCCTCTATGTCTATTCTACAGGATTAGAGGGAAGCTATCACAAATCCAAAGTGGAGAGAAGCAATGATAGAAGAAATGAAAGCTCTCTTTAAAAATGAAACTTGGGAACTAGTTGACTCTCTAGACAAGAAGTTGGTTGGTTGTAAGTGGGTGTTCATAATAAAACACAAAGTTGATGGATCGATTGAAAGATTCAAAGCCAGATTAGTGACAAAGGGATTTACTCAGACTTATGGAGTTGACTATTAGGAGATATTTACACCCGTTGCCAAAATGAATACAATTACAATCTTGCTATCCTGTGTAGCTAACTCGAATTGGAATTTATAGCAATTTGATGTGAAGAATGCATTTTTCCATGGGGACCTGAAAGAAGAGGTTTATATGGAGATTTCTCCTGGTTTTGATGATGAAAGAACTAAAGGGAAGGTGCGCAGACTGAAGAAAGCATTGTATGGATTGAAACAATCTTCGAGAGCTTGGTTTGACAGATTCAGTAAAGTCATGATCTCTTTTGGTTATCAACAGAGTAATGCTAATCATACCCTCTATAGAAGACACTCAAAGGTTAAGATCACTCTTCTCATTGTTTACGTTAATGACATAGTAATGACAAGGGATGGTAAAGAAGAAATAGTTCGGCTGAAGAAGATCTTAGCTCAGGAGTTTGAAATCAAGGATTTTGGAAAGAGTATTTCTTGGGAATTGAAGTTGCCATATCAACTAAAGGAATTTTCATTTCTTAGAGGAAATATATCCTGAATCTTTTGGATGAGACTGGTATGCTGGGATGCAAACCAGCAGACACACCCATTGAAAGTAATCATAGGTTGCAAGCAGGAACTGAAGAATCAGTTGATAAAGGTAGATATCAAAGATTGGTTGGTAGACTTATCTATCTCACACCAGACCAGACATTGCTTATGCAGTTAGCTTGGTGAGTCAGTTTATGCATGATCTTAAAGAATCTCATCAAGCTGGTTTTTGCATTTTACGGTATTTAAAATCAGCTCCAGGGAGATGTCTTTTTTCAAAAAATGGTCATCTTTGAATTGAAGCTTTCACAGATGCAGATTGGGTTGAATCTCCAGATGACAGAATATCTATTTCTGGTTATTGTACATTTGTGGGAGGTAATTTAGTCACTTGGAGAAGCAAGAAACAAAATGTAGTTGAAAGATCTAGTGCAGAAACAGAATACAGAGCTACGGCTCAAGGTATTTGTGAGTTGTTTTAGTTGCAGAAATTGTTAGCAGAGTTGAAGTTGGTTGGAAAAGATAGACTATCTTTGTATTGTGATAACAAAGCTGCAATCAGTATTGTTCATAATCCTGTTCAACATGATAGGACAAAGCATATTGAAATTGATCGACACTTTATCAGAGAGAAATTATCTGATGGTGTCTTGAGCTTACTTCATATAATGTCGGACAGACAGCTGACTGATGTTTTTACAAAAGGACTCAGTAGTCGAGTCTTCCATACCATAGTCTGCAAGTTATGTATAATATTTTTACACCAGCTTGAGGGCGAGTGTTGGTTAATTTATTTATTTTAGTTAGTTTTGTAATTAAGGATAGAATAGTATTTTTTTATTATATACTCGATGTACCTATATAAACCTATTTATATTATTCTTTTATTGTAATTAAAATAATAAAGAAAATTTCATTCCACAAAATTTTCAGCTTTAAATGGGCCTCTAGTTGAATATTTGTGTAACAAGCTGGACTTTGTACTCCAACTTGAAAGGGAGTGTTATAGGATAGTGTGTAAATAGCTAGGCTTAGCCTTTTCCATGTAGCTCACTTTTTAGTGTAGCCTTTTCTCCCTAGTATATAGCTTTTTTTCACCTAGTGTAGTTATACTTTTTACATTTCATCTTGTATACATAGATAATGTAATCTCTAAGAGAATAAATGATGTGAGAAAACCTTTTCCTTTTTCTTGGTCTCTTACAACGAGTGTCCTGTATGATCAGCTTTTTGCGTAGCATGACCCAAACCTGGACTTTTTTGCTGAATTCAGCCTATAATTTTTTAGTCATTAATCTTATGTTCTTGCCTCTCACACTTTCTTTTTCCACAAAGAAAGTGGGGATGGTAAACATCACATGCAAAGTAAATTGACTAATACTTTTAACTCTGTGTAAATTCAACTATAGTAACTGGTTTCTTGGCTTATGGGAATGAGCAAGGCATGTTTTGTGTTTGATTTCATCTATTGATTTGACTTTTGTCTCTAAATGCCTAGGTATCAACCTTAACCTTTTTTGTTTTCTCCATGGTTTAAGGGTGTACCGTTTTTTCATGCTGGTGATGAGATGTTACGCTCAAAATCACTCGATCGTGATTCATACAACTCCGGGGATTGGTTCAACAGGTTTTTATTGTTCTTATTTGATTTAATTAATCAATTTGCTTGTTTGATGGGTTTTTGAATGATTATTACTTTGAATAGCCATAACTTTTTGTTATATATATTGTACAGTATCGATTTACATTCCTTGTATAGTCTAGCAAAATTATAGGCTAGTATCCTTAGCTTTCTTGCAACATGTATATATATATTTGCTCCGTTGAATAAAATTGCAAGGAATATTTTCTCTATTGTGTGTATGTCTACATGGTATCATAGCCCTTTTTGGGTTTAGATTTGAAATTTCCGGTCTGTAACTTCAGTGTCTGCCTTGTTAGTGGATTTGGTTTCTCTTTGGTCACTATTAGAAGTGATTTTTTGGTCTCATCGCTAGCACTGAGTCGTCCACACCTGAGTAACACTAAAGGATGGCCAAAACAAGAGGAAATCCTTTGAATCTGAAGTTGCTTCACCACCAACGAATTCAAAAAGTGGACGGAATGCCTCAAGCAAGAAAAACCACAACACCAGCAAATCCAATGACCAAACAAACACCATAAAAGTGTTGGAAATAGCCAGGCGACACCGGATAACGTATCGGAGGGTCGCTGGATGCCACATGTGCTAGTGCGTGAGGGAGAAAGTGGGAACTGTGGCGGCACGTGAGGCTCACTTGCCAGGTAGATGAACACCGGATTTTGTAAAAATGCTGGAATTACCCCTATATCCTTCCTATGTCGGCGGCGAGATAAAATGGTCACCGAATGTAGTGACCCTAAGAGGGATAGTAATAGGATATGTAAAACCCAAAAACCCAGAACCCCAAAAATAGCCTATTGATCTGATACTATGTAAATAAACATAAAATGGGAGAAAAAATAATCTCATTTTCTATATTGAAAAGTACATATATATATACAAACATAGAAGAGTTAAGAGTTCTAGTTAACTAAGGTAACCTAGTTAGATAAGGAAAGTTATATTCTGTTCATAAGATTAAGCTACTCTATTTACAATTTGTAACTTGACGTGGTTACTTCACCTAGCCCCTTTACAAGGGCATTAAATGAAATTGTTTCTACTACTCCAAGTGACATAGTTTTTCCTTCTCCAAGTGATCCTAATCCTACTACTTCTGCTCCAACAAAGCCACATTTTGTCAAAGTTTATTCTAAGAGACATAATCCTCACTACACTTCCTAAATCAAATTCATCATCAAATCCAATGCCAAGTGATCTTTATCTTCCAATTTTCTTGCAAAAAGACAAACGCCAATGTGCATATCCTAACGGCAACTTTGACTCTTATAATCATTTATCTCCTTCTACATATTCTCTTACTGCCTTTCTCAACTCTATCTCTATTTTGCGAACTGTCAAAAAAGCCTTATCTCATCTTGGTTGGTGTGATGCAATTATAGAGGAGATAAATATTTTGGATGAAAATCAAACTTGGAATTTGGTTGATTTGCGTAAAGGGAAGAAAGTTGTGGGATGCAAATGAGTTTTTGCAGTAAGTTAATTTTGATTGTTCTACTAAACTTAAAGCTAGACCTTTGGCAAAAGGATATACTCGAACATACAAGCAAATTGTTCAAACACCTACTCTCTAGTGGCTAAACTCACTTCTATTAGATTGTTTATCTCCATAGTTGCTTCAATACACTAGCCTTTACAGCAATTGGACATCAAAAATGCTTTTCTTCATGAAGATCTTGAAGAAGAAATGTACATGGAGCAACCACTTGCATTTGTTGCTCAGGGAGAGTATGGAAAAGTTTGTCCTACTTGAAAGGAGCTCCTAGACTTGGCATATAGTATAGCAATCATGGACACACTCACATTGAGTGTTTTGCAAATGTTGATTGGGCTTGATATAAGATTGATACAAGGTCCACTACAGGTTATTGTGCCTTTGTTGGTGAAAACCTGGTGTTGTGGAGAAACAAGGAGTAGAGTGTTGTATCTGGATTTGTTGCAAAATATGAATACGCGGCATAATCCACATGTGAAATTTTGTAAATACATCATCTTCTAGTTGAAGTCGGTTTGAAGCTTTCATCTCTTGCTAAACTCTAGTGTGATAATCAAGGTTTTCTTTACATAGCCTCAAATCTAGTGTACTATAAATGAGCCAAGCACATAAAGATTGACTATCGTTTTATCCTTGAGAAGATCCAACAATGTTTAATTTCCACTAGCTATGTAAAGATATGAGAGCAACTAGGTGATATTTTCACGAAAGCCTTAAATGGGACTTGGGTTAACTATCTTTGTAATGAGCTGGATGTGATTTAATATCAGGGGGAGTGTTACAGATATTGCACAGCTGTAGATTTACATTCTTTGAATAGTTTAGTAAAATTGCAGGCTAGTTTTCCTGTAGCATATTTATATACATTTTCTCTCTTTTGAATACAATTATGAGAAATATTCTCTCCATTGTGTGTTTGTCTACACTTTTCATCTCATTATAATGTGAATGCACTACTAAATGCTGCACGTTATTTATTGGTACTTTCAGGCTAGACTTCTCTTACCATTCTAACAATTGGGCTGTTGGCCTTCCTCCAAAAGAGAAAAATGAAAAGAACTGGCCACTGTAAGCATTCACTACCCCTACATCATTTTATATTTTCTGTATGCTTATATTTATTCTTTCATTTTTTAATACATTTTTCCGCTTTAGAAATTATTTTGTCCTATACATAAACATGGACGCACACTATGCATGCATCATGTTAAAGAAACTGTTTCTTTTAGTTAGTCTTATGGAATAGTTTATGTGACATCTTAATTGCTAATCTGGAGCTCCATCGTTCATCGTTGTCCCCACAGAATAAAACTAAGGTTGGCAGATCCATCCTTCAAGCCTCAAAAGCAACACATCCTTGCAGCTCTTGAAAATTTTGCGGATGTGTTACAGATCCGATATTCTTCACCACTTTTCCATTTGACAACTGCTAATGCTATCCAAGTGAGGACCTCAAATCATTCATTACATGTTTTATAATCATTTTTAGACAAACAAAATGTTTTTTGAGAAATTAAGAATAAACTTTTGCAAGGTACTCTTTCTAGTTCACCACAGAGCTGATTCCTGCAATAATATTTTGGACTTTAATTGTGGCAGTAGATGATTTATATTACTCAGTTGTCTGAACGGTTAATAGTTTGAGCATGACCACACTTATTCATATGTATGGCTTTTAGTTTTTATGGTTGTTTATATTATTTGATTGGACTTAATATGAGACCAGAATGGTCAAATCTGAGTTTACATTCTCAGTTCCCATCTTGCAAATTATTGGCCTGCGCTTCTGTCTCCTATTGGGAATGAAATACTTCTTATCTTATTCCAAGATGTATTGTCTTGCCCTCCAACAAAATATCTTTCTTTAGGTTGTGGTATGACTTAAATTTTTCTGTCTCCCGCTGCTTGCTTCCTGCTTTCAACTTCCATAATTATCTCTGTTTTCTTCTCCACATGGAGAAAATATCAATAATTCACTAATGACACTGATCTCTGCAATTATATATTTTCTTGTGGTGCATTCTTCTGGTTTATTCTCACCTATTCTCGTATTTTACATTTTTACTAGAATACGAGACAGCAGCAAGTTTCTAATGATATGACATGGCATTCAGGAAAGGGTGCAATTTCATAACACTGGTCGTTCATCAGTCCCTGGTGTGATAGTGATGAGCATTGAAGATGGTCATGAAGGTTTCCCAGGGTTATCCCAATTGGATCTCATGTGGGTAACTATATACGTGTGTGTGTGCGCGCACACGCGTTTGTATAATGTATTTGTTTATGTATATTGCTAATCTTATCAGTTGCACTTGATGCTATTTTCTAACTTGGTCACTTTTTTCAGCTACTCATACATTGTGGTTCTCTTTAACGCCCGGCCAAATGAAGCCTCATTTGTTTGTCCTGAACTAAGTGCAAGAAGACTTCAGCTACATCCTGTCCAGGTAATTATTTGGAATGAATTCCCTGATCTAAAATTTGAGTGGCTTCATGTAATATATCAGTTTCTGGAGCAAGTATTTGATTTTTATCATGGAGGTTATTTGAAAATTGCTGTTCAACTCAGATGCTGAACAATGTGAATTTTGTTGTAGTCTAGATGTTTATGGGAGGAAACGGAGCCAATGGGAAGTTGACATTTATTTCTCTGGGATTTCTGTTCTTTTTTCTATTGTGAACTCTTGTATGTTAACGAGAACAAAAACAAAAATTCTGCATTACCTGGGAAAATAAGTTTAGCCGTACAGAAAAATGAGTCCTTGAATAGTTTGTTGGCTTGACTTCATTGCACTGTTTATGAGCTCTTGTTTATCTTTCTATGGAAATATTTACAGGTTAGATCGACAGATAAAGTTGTGAAGAAGTCAATGTACGAAGCATTCTCAGGGAGCTTCACTGTGCCTCCAAGAACGACATGTGTATTTGTTGAGCCTAGACAAGTTTAATCAGTCATTTTAGGCCAGGCTGATATAGTGTTCTGTCTAATTATCACATCCAATAAGTTGGTTGAGAAGTTTTGTAGGTGCTGGTTAGCAGGAAGAACAACACCAAATTACAACTGATACGAGCAAAGAATGCCAAAGACCCAAACAGACTGGATGCATGTAATTTGCTTGTTTCAGTTGTTTGTGCACAATGACTGCCCATTTGACTGGACAGTGGATACTATGCTTTGTTGCTGACCATTTTGCAAAATTTGTCGGTCAATAATTCAATCACCTGCTAGAACTTGGAAAAGTTTTGGTGGCTTATGTGGCATATCCTCAAATGAGCTTAAATCTCTCAAATTTCCCTATTCTACATTTCCTATTTTATTAAAGTTAATTGCTCAATCCTTCTGTGTAACACACTGCGACACATATATATGTATACACACACAGCATCTTTGCGACAATTCACTTGTGACCATATCTGGCACTAGAATTTAAAATGGCTTTAAAGCTACCAGAATTCATAGCAAGAATTTAAAATGGCTTAAAGATGCCAGAATTCATAGCAAACCTAATTCTGGTTCCTGATAGGAGAAATTTAAGTGACTAGATACAAAAGTTACTAAAGATGTGAATTAGCATCAGAAAAATTGAACCCACATTAAACCTAATGCTGGTTCCTGATAGGACGAATTTGATTGACTAGATACAAAAATTATTTACTTCAAAACAATGTGAAGGAACCAAATATTTGCTTCAAGGTGGTTTATAGAAAACTTTGATTCCTTCATATATTCATTCTCCTTGAACGAAAAAGTGAAATTGGATTTCTTATGTAATCTACTGCCAGATGCGAGATATGCTTACTATTCAATATGCAGTTGCCATATGCACATATACGGTGGATCTGCAGCTGGATCAAGCGAACAGTACCTATCCAGCTATCGATATCTTGTACACTATATATATTTCAAATCAACAGCAGATAGGACTGACCCGAAATTTCGTAGAGCCAACATTTTAGAAGTTATAATTTTAGAAAGCAAGAACTAGTTTTAACTGTGTTTAAAATATTACACCAGATAATAGACAACCTAACCACAGGGTGTGAGCTTTTTATTGCCAGCACCTCGGGGATTATCATCTTTCCAGCCATCCCATGCTCTTGCCATCTCTACTGTCGCATCATCATTGTCATCTTCTTCTTCTTCGCCTGGTTTTAACTTCTGATCGTCCTTGTACGAAGCCGAATTGGCTTCTGCATCATTTTAGCATTTCTCTCTTGCCATTTGTTCATAATCTCCCTCTCCCTTAACCCAGCTTCTTCAATGCTCATGGTTGGCAACCTCCACAGAATTTTCGACATACCAAATCCAAATAAGAAGTTTATTTAAGACAAATAAAAACATACCGAATACACAGATAATTTAAAGTCACTCATCAACAGTAGGAAAAAATTTACAAGATTAACCAAATGTATTGACAAGGCAATGAAGATACCTATGGTTAGGTTGGAAGACTTGTGCTGCCATCCTTTCCCTCTCATTTTTTAGACTTCCACCAACTAAACTTGCTGGTCCAAATATCATGGGCTGGTGCTTATGGTCATATGCCTGGGAAACCTTTGCTCTTCCTTCGAGAACATCTTGAGCAAAAGTAGAGCATGCAATAGGTTGTGCTGGCTTGGTATATTGTGCTCGAGCAGCAGCCCCACGATGCCAGGTCTCTGCTTTCCAGGGTTCTTTCATCAAGAATTGTCTGAGATAATTCAATTGATTAAGAAAAACTGGCAATAAATTCATATTGCTTTTCAGAATATCTTTCTAAGCATCAAATTTTCTTACCCAGAACAATTTTATACTCAGCATAAAAATCCAATTCATGAATTCCTAAATATCTGTCAGATCCTTTCTCGAGAAATCTCACTTTAATTCATTCTTAATTCATCTCTTCATAACCTTAATTCACCTAAAGTCGATACACAGTTATCACATTTTTCATAAAATAATCATGCATCAAATTAAACGAGCTAAACTATAAATGTTAGTCTATTATATCCAAAAGTGGCTATTCTTTTTTATTTATCTTTAATCCATTCATTGTTAACCATTGCCCTAACCATATTGCAACCTAATTAAGACCTAGTGATTTTATGTTTGCTTTTGAGTTGTTTAGTGGAGATGACCTTTGATTTTCGATGCTAAACGAGAGATTATGGTATTTCTAGAGTTTCAAGAATGAAACCATTTATATACTTAGGTGTACATTATCTCTAAAGCTTGACTATGATATTACATTGGTGTTTTGATTTTGAAAAGAGATTAAAATATTTTGTTCTTGCACACACACACATGAAAACTAGCTCATATCATTTTGCTTAAATTTAATCTAGTTATAATTTTGTTAAGTGCTCTTATTAAATTGTTAAGCATGATTTTGAGTCTCATAATTCTTGGTTAAAGTTTGATAGTTTTGAGAAGTTGGTTTCTTCAATTTTGCTCGATGGTGAGCAAAGATGAAGTGTGGGTTATTTGATAGTTACGAATTATAACTACATTCTTAGTGTGTTTTTAAGCAATTAGGTTGATGTTTTAGTGCTAATTAAGTTAATTGTGTATTTAATTTCATAAGTCTCTAATTATGTGGACTTAATTACATTTTTGATGTTTATATGTACTTAATTAAAGAAAAAAGAAAGTTCCATGGTCAAAAAAGGAAATTGGCTCAACTAAGGAAGTTTGAAAAAGGAAGCACGTTGGAGTCCAGTACCTTATCCCTCAGTAGAGGGGAATTCTCGCTCTACCGAGGAAGACATAAAACCAAAACAACAGACTAATCTCCCTAGGTGGAGGGCATTTTCCCTCTACAAAAGGAGCAATGTCCCTAGGCATAGGGGATTTTCCCTCTACAGAGGAGTGCTATTTCAAACATGATGAAATTCTACTTTGCTCTAGAATGGGAAGTTAAAAAGCACATAATTTCTCCTATCCAAGGTATAAAAGGAAGCAAAACACTAGAATTCAAGGGAGCAGCTTTTGGGAGATGAATTTTCTTAGTTTTAAGCCTAATTTTAGTTTTCTTCAATTGTACATTAGTTTTTATACTTAGTTGTTTTCTTTTCTTTTTAGTTTTCAATTCTCTGAGAGTTTAAAGCTGCAATTTTGGTGTTCTGAGAAAAATCAAGAGTACGCTTGAAGCTTTATGAGTATTGTATCTTTTTACTTTAGTTTTTAATTGTTTTAATTATGAACAGTGAGTAATTTTCTTGCTTTTGCTGAGGAAAACTTGAACCCTCGGACTTTTATTATAATGACCTTGATTTGACCTTGATTTTAATGCAAGTTTGTTATTTTTAATTTTTGGGTTGAATCTTATCTTTGATTATTAATTGTTAATTTAATTTTTGATCAATGATTTGCATGTTCTTAGGTTGTTTCACTTATGTCAATGTATTGTTGCATTATGAGAATTTTGGTAGTGATTTGTTGTTCATGAGTTGATTTAAATTTAAGAATTTGAATTAAGAATGTGCTAGAGTTAGATCTCTCTCTAAAGGATCTAATAAAGGTGTAGGAGTTTAAAATCGAATTTTCATGTTAGGTATTGAATTTTTCTTAATCAGAGGATTTAAGATTTTAGAATGATATTCTTAATAAGATATCTGTTTTTATTTTACTGGTTTTTCCATAACAACTTCTCTTACTTTTAATTTGAATCATTATCAATAAAAGGTGAGGAGGATAGTCCCTTACCAAAAGTGTTTTAGCTATAGATGTTCTTCATTATTTAAGTGTTTCTCTGTATTTAATTTATGTTAATCTAATCTTAGTTTTCTATTTGTTTAATTGGTAGTTTAGCTTAGAACTCCTTTCAATTCAAAAACTTGAAAAATAATTTCAGATTAATTCAACCCATTTATAAATATTTTACTTGGCAATCCATGTTTCCTTGGATTCGATATTCTTGGGATCTTAAATATATTTTTCTATATTACTAGCCGATCAAGTACATTTGTTAGACATAAATCAATATACTCGATTGATTTCCTAGACATTACAATGCATATAAGAAATATATTTATCAAACCAAAAAGAACTTATAAATTAAAGAAAAATTTTGATATTGGTGTTACTTACTTCCTAGTTTTGATTTTCAATTATTGGATCAGTTTACGATCCATTGTTAACAACATGTTGTTTTGCAACCTACTTAAAATTTCCTTTTGAATTTTGTCAAGTTTCATGGCATATCGAACAAGTTATACTAACAGTTTCCTTCATAGAAAGTTTTTGCCTTCCATTTGATCCTCTATTTTGTCTAACTTGCTTAATTTATTTAGGTTCCAATCTCCTATTTTTTGCTTTCCTCCCTCTCATTTTATTGACAACTTTAGGAAGATTTTTTTCACCACCATTTTCAACTATTGGCTATAACTCCATAGGATTGATTGGCTTAACAAAATGATCATACACTTTCATGAAAGTTTCCACATGGTAATACTTGTGCGCATAGTTCTCAATGTTTTCATTCTTATGTACACTTACACATATTGCATGTACACAAGGCAACCTTGTTAAATTAGCCTCTTAATTACATGTGCACTACCATGCCTCTGTATCCACTATGAATTCATTGTTTTGGCCATTCACTTCAACTTTTAGACCACCAAAATAATCTGGCTAAAAAAATATGGCATTCTTTTTTATTTTCAGTATCATTTTCCAGACCTTGGAGCATATCTTGTTATTGTATTTCTTCATCTTTTCTTTCTTCTAGTACATTCTATTCATGAGCTTTGATTTTATCATTTCCAATATGGATATGATCAATCTATCCTTATCATTCTTTGTATACCTATAAATAAGACAAAAGTAGCCCATCGGTTATTTAATAATTTTGTATACCTATTAAAATATCATTTAATAGTTTTTTTGAATCAATTAAAGCATTCACATGTGCCTAACATAGCGATTGTGTTCTACCTTGGGAAACCAATCTTTAATAGCTGTTATCAATCTCTATAAACATTAAATGAGTTTATTTATTGCATCCACACCAATGGAGTAAAATAATAAGAAAGTATTTAAACCTACTAACTTTTTATCTCGTAGACATCCAAACAATATGTTGTGTGTTTCTCATCTCCAAATCTACACTCAAATTATGGAAGAAGCAGCTCTATGTTTTAGTGGATTCATTTTCCATCACAATAGATATTTAATAGGAAATTTATTATCATTAGGGTCAATTCCAATTGCTATGAACAAGAAACCACCAAATTTACTTTTAACCATATACCATCAACTCCAACTATTAACCATTACTCACTAGTGTTCTTTTGCCTTCCATCCTTAGCCTGCTCTTTATCCCATTTTTTGGTCGAGGCTTTATCCCATTTTCTAACTGAAGAGCAACATTTCAAGTTACACAATAAGGAGAATAATATTGATTCAGGTAATTATGAAGTAGAGGGAATTTGAACACAGGAATCATAGTTCTATTGCATATATAAAACTTGGTCACATGAATTCACATTAATTATATGAAATTATAAATAATATTAATATACAAAAAATATTAATTAATTAGAAATGATATACAAAAATAGCAATTAGTTATTAATAAAAAATAGCAATAAATAATATTCCTACCTTACCATATCCCACTACAACCATGGCTGCAACTGCCAATACATTCTTTTAATAATATCTTAAATCCACTTTTAGCATAAATCAACCTTCATTAGCTACTTCAAATTATATATTTTTTGTAGCGATATTTATATTTTCTTCTCTCTAGATTAATTTTGTTATATATATATATATATATTATCCAGAAAAGAATGACTACTTGTAACTTGGCAAAACATACAATTTTCAATTTTTAATTAAATCTTTAAATTTTTATTTTAATACAAAAAATTAGTCAATCATCAAGTTAACAACATGAGAATTACCTATTAGTAACAGAAATAAAATAGCATATAAGAAAATCACCAACCAACAATAATATAAAGACAATATTATTCTCAAGACTCTACATCTACTGCCTAGTTTTTTCACTTTACTGCATATCACGATAACATATAGAATAAAGACAATATTATTCCTTATCGTGAGCTATAACTTAAAAGAAAAAATATTTCATTATTTTTAGGCTGACGACGAATTTTAAATAAAATATTAAATGCCTCAATATTATACATACATGAACATGTGGGATTAATTACATCCAGGATCATCGAATTTTTGGGCTTATACATAAATGGTCAAAATAAAATAATTTGTAACACAAAAATCATCAAAATTTTATTTTATTTCAATTAAAGAAAATATGATTTGAAAATCAATTTTATATATCACAAGAGTGTCAATTAAGCACACCAAGTATGATTGTCACGTGATTACGGAACCATCAACTTTATAAGTTGGATCACTAGATGAAAAGAATGCCACATCATCATGCAAACATGGAAAAATGATGCGTACAGGAGATAAAAAAAAAAAATTGAAGTAACCAATCAGGGTCTATTTGTAAAGGTGATAGTCCCAAAATGCCATGACAATCATATAAGTCATGCTTAGCTATTACTTTGGTGATATAAAAAATTGATTTTCAATTGATTTTTATTTTAATTGAAACAAAACAGAATTTTGATGATTTTTGTGTTACAAATTATTTTATTATGACTATTTAGTTATGACCTCTAAAATTCGATGACAACTAGGTTCCTCTCAATCTAAACTTGCAAACCACATTTATTGAAAACTAAAGTTCAAAGCTCATCAATATCAATTTAAAGAAGTTAAACTAAATTGCCATATTGGATTCTAATGAATATGATTTAGAAGATATAGATATTCATTACATGAATTTGGTTATATTGCATTTATACAGTTATTAGTAAAAGTGTATACATGAAGAAAAATTAAAGGTATATAATCTTTAGGCATAATAGATCAATACAATCAATAACAATAAGTCAATAGCATCAGTGTCATATTATCTAAAAAAAGAGTAAGTTTTAATTTCATTTCACCTGTAGGTAATACACTTTCAATGTCTGCAGCATCACCTACAACACCGTCTTTTCACTACCATCTACACCAATATTTTGTTGAATGTTTTCATGGAAATCACCATTACCTTCATAACCATCATCACCACTGATAACTCCAATTTAGTGTTTATTTTGTGCCTATTTTTTGTCTTAGTTTCTATGTGTTTTAGTTATGTTTTTAGTGTCTTTGATTTAACTTGTTTAGTTTTGAGATCCACACAAATAATTGTCATTTTGAGTATTTTTAGTTCAAAAATTGCTCAATTGTGAATTTTTAGCTTAAATATAGGAGTTAGGCATAGGTCATGGTGGTCAACGATTAGTGACCACCGTGAGACCATTCAATTTTCCAAAATGTAGTGTTGCATCATAGGTCACAGCAAGCAAATAGCGTGATCACCATGTCATCGATAGTTCCTATGCAGTGTTATCCAGAATCAACCTCACGGCAGGCAAGGATGTTTGGCCACCATGAGCCATTACAAATTTGCAAAAACTTTAGTCCAGAGGCACCTCTCACGGTGGGCAAGGAATGGTGGCCACCTTGACTCCTTTAAAATTCAGCCTATAATTGCAAGGTTACAGCAGTTAGATTCTTAGGACCGTTGTATCTGTTTCACTACTTAGGCAAATTATTTTCTATTTGGCAAGGAGGATAGTAGATTTTTAGATCTATAGTCATTTTTCTTTGAACATTTTTAGGGTTTTATTCTTCTTTATCCAGATTAATTTCAATACAAATCTTATATTAAATCTTTACTTCCATTAATTTAGTTCAGTTTTATTCATCATTATGCGAATATTTGGAAAGAAAAGTTTGGATTCATATTTGATCTTCATCAGTTCAAATGGGTTTCATGGTTTCTTCTTTCCTTTCTTCTTTATTTAATGTAATGGATAGTAGTACTTTAGTTTTTAGGGGATCTATGAATCCCTATGCCCATGTAAATACTTGAACTTATTTGCATTTATATATGATCTAATATTTTCTTCTTCATTTTGTTTATCTATATCGCCATATTATTGAGTGTATTATCAGTTTATTTCATTGTATGATTGATTTTTATGCCTGAATGTTATGAATGATATAATGCTCTATTTTTGGCACTGTGTTTGCTATAACTTACTGATGATTCTGGAATAGAGTTCTTTTAGTTACAGTTTTATTGGTGTTTAATTCAAAAATGGTTGAGGAAGAGATGGGTAATAGGTTAATTGGCTTTGGAATGGGAAATTAATCCCTACCTAAAACCTTAGACCCATGTTTAGGCTGTTTAATTAGTTGACTCCTAAATGGGAAACTAGTTAATTAGAGTAGTTTGCTTTGAAATGGGGATTTGGGTTTAGATGGATTGTTCACATTTTGATCATATGAATTTTATGTTAAAATTAATTCAACCGGGCAAGGGGAAGATTAGAGCACCTTTGTAATATTTTTAGTAATTGATTAATCTTTAATTCTATTCTCTGTTTTCTTAACTTCATTAATTAAAAATCCTATTATTAGACTTAATTATCATTGTTTGTTTAAAAAATTAGAAAATTCATTAAAAAATGGAAAAATTCTTTAGTATACTTTCATTAATCAATTTGCTTGCAATTTCAATCCTTTGGGTTCAATATTTTGGAATCTTAATCTTATTTTTCCTATATTATTTAGCAGATTTAGTATACTTTCTAAGTTTCGATCAAAGTTTTTAGCACTGTTGCTGGAGATGGTATTTTTGTTAGTTTTTGATTAATTGATTGCATGCATTTTTTTATTTTTCTTATTTTGTTTTCTTTTTCATTCTTTTCAGGTGTTAATAAGTTCATGAGCAAATTACAATTTGATCAATTAGCACAATGCATAAAATTGAGAGGATTTTACATAACCAAAATAGGCAAAATCAAGGTGCAATTATGAATCCAGATCCACCTCTTAGTGATATCCCTTTTGAAAGTCAAAAAGTTCTTAGGGAGCAAGAGTTACCGGCTAGAAATTAGGAATTTCCAATTAGGAATTAAAGAGATAATTTTATACTAAGGACTATCCAGGACTATGCTACACATAGGTGGAATGAGAAGCATAGGACTATTGTGTTACCTAGAGCTGTGCAATTTGAGCTCAAATCGACAACGATCACTATGGTTCAAAAGAACCAATTTTTAGGATCAAAATTGGAGGATCTAGCCAATGTTTTGAAACCCAGTTTGACTCAACCAGCCAAACAATTTGGACCATAATTCGGCTGGAAACTCAAGTTGATCTAACATGAAAATCGAAAGTAGTAAAAACTTAATTTGGACAAAAAACAGGATTAAATTGAAACTTAGCGACTCGGATCGGAATCTGGTTCAACCTAAAAATGCTACATTTTGATGAAAAACCCTAAATCCCTAAATTCCATTCCCTTTCTCTGCATCCATTTCACATAACCATCTTCCGTTCTCTTCTTCTCACTTCTTCTTCTTCTTCTTCTTCTTCTTCTTCTTCTTCTTCTACTACTACTACATTTTTTCTTCACCTGGAGTGGATATTGTGTTTCTTTAGGTGCGGCCTTTGTTTCTTCACTGTAGCTTTTTGGATCCAGGTTAGTTTCTTCATCGGAGCTCTTTATCTTGTTACAACTTAGGTTCCTTTTGTTACTTAGAAACTGTACAAAGTTATTTACTATTTAGTCAAATTTATTGTGAAATTTATGTAACACCCTACTTTCATTCATAATTTATGTACATCGAATATTATTATTAACATCATCACATGGTTACTAATTTAACTAACCATTTTTGTTGTAGGTTAATAGCTTAGTTTATCCTTTAGGTTCTAAATTCATTTTATCATCGTGAGGTCACTATTCATTTAGTAAGATTTTCGATAGCATAACGGCTTGTAAACCGTGCTACCCAAATCTACAAATTGGCAAAATAACACTCCCAAAAAGTAACCTCTACCTCTACCTCCAATACTCTAGTAGCATTCATAGCACTTCTAAAATCAACTAACAATCATCATCGCAACACAATTATAAATTCACCATTCATACATACCATAACATTTATATAGGTTTCATTTCACTATTAATTAGCATCCATAATACAATGTAATACATTACATGCCAAGTATCCAAAACCTAATGCATAAGATATCTAAATTCTAAATTCTCAACAACGACACATGTACATGCCATTCCATTCCTCCTTCTTCATCAAATCCTCAGTTACCTGTCTCTGCGCGTAGTTGACAAACCACACACTAAGCAACGTCATTGCCTAGTGGTTGATGCGACTATATAAAATTATTCTAATGACATCATTTTAAATAATTTACCATTTTACCCCTTTATTGTCACTTTTTGTTAATTTCATTCAATTAACTTCTCCTATTGTCTTAAGTTATTACTTAATCATTTTTTTCATTTTTTTCCTATTAACTCTTACATAATTCCTACTTGATTGGAAAATTACCATTAGGTCCCTTAATTTTTTATTCATCATACTTGATTTTGTTTGACTCTAATTTTGACCTTTTTTTGCTTCCTTTGACTTTTATTTCATTCTAAATGTATAATTTTCTTTTTGGTCCTCATGTTTACCCATGAAAAGGCAAATTATATTTTGGTCCCTGAAATTTTTCATTAACTATGATTTTGCCCTTCTTTACTTATTTAACTATTTTAACCCTTTTAACCATATTTTTAATGCTAAATTACAATTTTATGCTTGGTTTATTGTATAATTATATTCTTACCCTTTTTAGGCATAATTTACTATTTGATCCCTATTTTCTAGCATAATTACCATTTTACACTTTTTGAAACTATTAATCACATTTTTCACATTATTTCTTGTTGAATCACCTTTATGACATTCTTTATGCATAATTTGCCATTTAGTTCTTATTTCCTTGCATATTTATAATTTTGCCTCTAGTGGTGACCAGTGGAAGTCCTAGAACTAGATATGCGAGATGAGGACCGTGTGAATATATGAATATATTGTATGATTGTATGAATAAGGTGACTACTTGAGCATAGACAACCTTCAATATGCATGAGGTGACTACTTGAGCGTAGCCAAACTTTAATATGCATAAGGTGACTATTTGAGTGTAGCCAACCTTCAATATATGTGAGGTGACTACTTGAGCATAGCCAACCTTCACTATGTGTGAGGTGACTACTTGAGCGTAGCCAACCCTCAGCAGAAATCTAATATTAAGTTGCTACCACAGTATATGGATCCCTATGGCTAGTTATTATATCCTATGATCCTGGATTACCCACTGTATGCTAAAGGCAACTATCTTTCTTACATTATGCTATAATTTCATATAGTTATTTATGTCATTTACATTATGCTGCATGTCTTACTTTCTCAACTCTCAATCATTAATCATTGTTACATGTGAAAAACATAATAAATATGATGAATATCACATTAACTTGATGAAAACAAATTATTTTCCTTATGCATCCTAATCGGCCAAGAATAGTATATAAGCATACATGGTGATTTTCCACATAATATCATATGTCACATGCTTTCATATTCATTCTTAGCTTTTACATGTAATTACATATTTAATTTCAACTTGTATTCCTTTGGTAACCGAATGGTCACCATTATGTTTATCATACATACATTATGTCCAAGTATGTTTCAAGGCTTTAATTATGTCCATTAAATTCTTTTATGACCAAAATGCTTAATTTATTCCCAATACTCAATCCATTACTCAAGAATCATTCATTAACCATATGAATACCATTCGACCCCTTTATGTATACGTGTCTACATTATGGTTTCTTATCCATTTTCATGTCTTGTATGTTTTTAAAATTAATTTAAGCCTTTATGTGTTAATATACTTTCAATTTCACATTATTGATCTTTAGTTGCATATAAGTACATCATTATGTTCACATGATAAACATTATGTTCATATATTATTTCAAGCTCAAATCAATCATGTTGTGCTTATTTATCCTAGTATTATACATTTTATGCTTAATATACAAATAAACATCAAATTATCATATTATACCATATGAGGTACCATATGGCCAAAGCATAATTTTCCCTTCTCTGCTTGATTTCTTCTTCCTTTCATACTTATTTCATGTTTGAACATCATTTTATTTTGTTATCTTAAATTAGTTCACATTTTTCTTAAAGTTCATATAGTAATGTAACATAAGTTTTAGGTAAAATTTAAGAAATAAATAGAATTAAATGTAGTTTTGTATCCACTAACCTATTTTTCAAGCTCTATTTATGATTTCTCTTCCTTTTTATCCTTTCCTCCCATTTTCCCATTTGGTTCCACTTGGTTTCTTTGTAAACCTACCTTGGTTGAATCTTCATTGAATTATTTTCTAAATATTTCCTCATCCATAATTCAATTTCAATGCAAAATATAAATTTTCATATCAAAATCTATCTAAAAATCTACTTAAAACATTAAATTATCACTACATACACTTACTTGAATTTTTGCTCCAACCTTTTTCTTCACATTTCTTTTCACTTCCTCAACTCAAAATAATCTCTAGAGATGATTAGGGATGAATTTAGGGCTTTAGAATTATTTTGGGTAAAAGATTAGGTAGGATTCCATAAGAGAAAAATGAAGAAATTTGGAGAAAGATGTAGAAGTAGGGGATGGCTAGAGAAGGGAAACAAATGGAAAAGCTCTCTAAAGAAATCTGATTTTTTTCCCTTATATATTTATCTTAATTGGGTCAAATCAGATCCATCCACCTTGGTCCAACTAATTAGCCTAATTTTATTTAAATAACCCACTTTTGGCTCAATTAATTTCTCTACTAATTCCCTTGCTCAATTTCTAATTCTAAATGATCCTAACCCAATTTCTAATGATATTTATACCCTTGAACCAATTAAAAATACCTTTTAACTTGGCTAATTAAATTAACCTCAATTGTTTACCATTTTTTTAGAAATTGGCGTTCCACTCATCACAATGCTCTAAAATTTTACCCTGCATGCCCAAACATATTTAGAAGAGTTTGTTTAAAATTTCAAGTCATTTTGAGATCATTTTGATATAGTTACAGATTTAGAGGAATAGTCAACCGGTCCAAAATCCAAAAATTCAAAGTCATCAGAAAAATTATTTTTCACTCTCAAATATTAATTTGGAGTATTTCTATTAGATCTGGGCAAATAAAAAAAATTTTTAGAGGTTAGTGAAATATTTTACCGTCCGATCAAACTTATGGTCAACCCTTTTACGGTACAAAAAATATCTTTCACTATCTATTTTGGAGACCTAATTAAGCTCAAATTCTCTTCAAAGTGTACTACTAGACTTAATTTAACACCTATTTTCGCATTTAGTGGTTAAATAAATCTTCCTACTAGGTCACCCATTCTAGTATTTCCTTAAGCTGTGTACATTTAATACTTATACACTTTTAAATTTTACTATACTATAAATGTGACATCCTATGTTCACTCATAAACCCGTATGCTATGTAATATCATTAGTGACAACTCATGGTTACTTATCTTGATTATCCATTTTATGTTGTTGGCTAATAACTTAATTTAACATTTGACTTCTAAATTCATTTTAGCATCCCAAGGTTACTATTCATTTGGTAAAAATTTCAATAGCATAACGGCTTGTAAACCATCCTACCCAAACCTGCAAACGACAAAATAACACTCCCAAAAGGGTAACCTCTACCTCCAATACTCCAATGGAAATCATAGCACTTCTAATACCAACCACAAACCAACATCACAACACAGTCACATAAACATCATCCATGTGTATATCATAATATATATTCACTACTAATTAGCATCCGTTATACAACATAATATATTACATGCCAATTATCAAAAGCCTAATACATAATACGTGTACACTCCACATCTACAAAAAGGTTACATTTACATGCCACTTTGTTTCTCTTTTGTGGAGTCTTCAGTTATCTATCATTGCGCACAGTCAAACAAACCATGTGCTAAACAACGTTGTCATCTAGTGGTAGATACAACTATAATAAATTTCATCTAATAACCATAACAAGTAAAATTACTATTTTACCTCTAATTATCATTATAATTAATTAAATTAACTTTTGTTCTCTTATTGTCTTAATTTATCTTTTAATCATTTCCATACTTATTTTCTCTCAATTAATCTCACATAATTCTTACTTAAGTGAAAAATTTCCATTAGATCTCTAAACTTTCTTTTCATCATATTTGACCCTATTTAACATCAATTTTAACCTTTCTTGCTTCCTCTGACTTTTGTTCCATTTTAAGTGTAAAATTTAAATTTTTGTCCTTTATTCACTCATGAAGTGATAAATTATATTTTGGTCCCTAAAACTTTTTGAATTTACAATCTGGCCTTTTTTTTTGCTTATTTGACTATTTTGACTCTTTTAATAACATTCTCAATGCAAATTTAAAAATTTCCCCCCCGATTTCTCACGTAATTATGTTTTTACCCCATACTAATCTACTCATTATATTTTTCACTTTATTTATTATCTAGTCATATGTATGACATCTTTTATGTATAATTTACCATTTAGTCCCTATTTTCCTATATATTTATAGTTTTACCCCTAAAGGTGCTTAGTGAAAATTCTTAAATCCAATGTGTGGCGGAAGTATTTCAATGATACTAAATGAACTGAAGAGGCCACTTGAGGTGACCTAACTATTCTAGAATATATTGAGGGATCACTTAAGGTGATCAGCTTCTCAATTGTAAATCTAATGTAAGTGAGGGATCACTTAGGGTGACCAACTCCTCATTGTGAGCCTAACATGAGTTGAGGTGCCATTTAGGGTAACCAACTCCTCAACTGTATATCTAATATATGCTTCAATTTGAATTAACTCTCTATAATCTTTGATTGCTTACTGGTAAATATTTTACTTCACATTATGTTATATTTTTACATAAATTTTCATGTCATTCACATTATGTCATATATTCCACTTTTTCATTTCTTTTTCATTCAACATTGTCATACATCAAATCATAGGAACATGATGAACATCATTCAAACTTGGTGAAAACATGCCATTTTTCTTATGTACACCACTCGACCATGTATAGTGCATAAGCATACATTATGGTTTTTCATGTGATATCATATGTCACATGCTTTCATAATAATTTCTAGCTTTTACATGCAATTACATATTCAATTTGAGCCTATATTCCTTTAGTAACCAAATGGACATCTTTATGTGTACTATACATACATTATGTTTTTATATGTTCTAAGGCTCTAATTATGCCCATTAGGTTCTTTTACCACCCCAAATGCCCAAATTAAGTCAATTATCCAATTAATTATCACTTTATTACATAAAACCAATATATTTACCATTTGGCCACACTTTATCTATCCATATACATTATGAATTTCTATGTAATTTCATATCTTATATGTTCCTATATTTATATTAAGTCCTTATTTAAAAGTACTTATTCAAATTATGCTTACATCATTTTATTACATAATTGTTCACCATTATGTTCAAATTATATACCTTATGTACACATGAAATTTAATGTAAATTTACGTTCATTTATCATCATGATATCAAAATTATGTCAAGTTATGCATACTTAGTTTATTTATCACTGTGATTTCCAAATTATGTCAAAATTTCCTTGAATTAGGCAAAAATCACATAGTTACTTAAGGTACATCATTATGTTCACTATTATAACATTATGTTCACATGTTATTTCTAGTTCTAATTGACATATTATGTTTACTCATCATTATATTATGCATTTCATGTTTAATATATGAATAATCATCAATTCATCATGTGATACAACATAGATTACCATTTGTCCTACGTAGGTTCTCCCACTCTGTGATTGATTTCTTCTTCAATTCTTACTTATTTCATGTTGTTATACCATTTTACTATGATATCTCAATTTGTTTCATATTTTTATCTAAGTTCACATAATAACATAATGTAAATTTAAGCCAAAATTCAAGGGAATAAATAAATTTTTGTGTAGTTTTGTATCCACTAACCTCAAAATGATTCAAAATTATTAATTATTCCTTTTTCTTACCTTTTCATCCCTAACTCTTTTTCTCACCTTGTGATGGAATATGACATGGTATGATAATCATGATAGCACAGCGGAAAAAAAAAATTTTATCATACATACCATACATATCCAAAGATAGAATCGAAACATGCAATTTTAGGGTTATCGAACTTACAACTTTTGATGCCTTTTAGATTTTTATTCCGATGATGACCAGCAACTAAGATGGCTTTGTCCGCCTTAGATCTCGATCACCAATGCCAAGGAATAGCCTTTTGCGCCACTCCCTCTATTCTCACACACACAATTACACCGTCAGCTTAAAAACGAGATTGCTAGATCTCTTTTTCGGTATTGTGTAAGGGTTATAGTTTGAAGCTACAAAACTTGATTTTGTACTTCTTTAGATTGCTATTACTGCTCAATAACACAAGAGAATGAGGAACAATCCTTTCTCCTTGTGAAAAATTGAACAAAAGAATTAAGAGAGAGAGATGAAGTTCACGCAAAAAACCAAGTGGTGGCTAGGTTTTCTTTTCATGCCAAAAGCAAATTGTCTTTCTTTTGTTTTCACGCCAAAAACAAATAATCTTGCTTTCTTTTGTTTTCACGCCCAAAAACAAATAATCTTGCTTTCTTTTGTTTTCACGCATATCTTTCTTTTTAATATATATTATCTTCATTTCTTTTTAAGTGATCAATCTAAAATCTACTACCTTAAGATAATTAATATTATCTAGAGATAATTAATTTTAGCCTTTATCACTTAATTAAAATAAGTAATATTTATTGATAAAAACTCTTTTAATTTATCCAAGATAAAAACAAAAGACATATTAATCAAATTAACCACTTAATAAAAGAATTAATCATGTGCCAAAATTCCATTGATATTATCTTGGAATTTCGGCCACACCATCCAATTATCAAGTGAATTAATTTAATTAAAATCCTTTAGGCTTTAATACTCAATTAATTAAATTAACACTAGATAATTAATTAATTGAAATTAAACCTTGTGGGCTGAATTTCTCTCTCTCATAGACCAAAGCCCAATAGCAATATTATAACCCATTACATACATTAATTTGACTTTAATTAAAAGCCCAAATTAATGCTCAATACTTAATTTAAACATTTTAAGCCCAATGCTTTGTGTGCTATCCTATAGGTCCATTTAATGTTGGCAATGAATTAATAAATTAATTCAAAGGCTATATATATTCTCTAGCAAGATATTATAGCATTCCAAATTAAATGAAAATACATATGGCATTTGGTGACCTAATGCAATTTTGCATAGTCCCTTACCCTTAAATATCAGAATTAATATAAGGCATGGAACTAGTCATCCTTATATATATTAATTCCTTTCTTGATATTCCAGTGACACTGAACTCTCAGATAAATAATGATTACTCATTATTTCATCTCGGTATGGCCATACACTTCTCAGTTCACTGATCAAGTGGTCGGTGATATTTTTCTCTCTTATCGAGAGGGGTAATCCCTTCACTTCTCTCATGCTCTCTAACATGAATCAGTGCATACCCAATCATACCCGTACTTGTCACTCTGTTACGAGCACGTTAGGTGTATGTCAAAGTACACAGTAATTCATAAAGAGTTTCATAGAGATTTCAGGTCTAAGAACTCCGATACAAAACTTGCATATGAGAAACACTTATGACTTGTACCATGTAGTGTTCTCATGAGCGGATCGAATCCAGATACCATGTTCTTTAACATGTATCTATGATCTCTGATTGACACTCTTGTCCTAATGATCCGTAAGACAGAACTCATAAGATCAGAGAGAGCATACTAGTCTTAATTCATTTGTTATTCCCATAACAATGACTGACTAGGGATATTTAGAATGATGTCTCATTTGTTTCAAGGTCTTACAATCCATGTGCCTCACACATGATAACTTAAATCGAAACAACACTCTTGGATAGTTTTATCAATTGATATGCACAGGAATACAAAGGATAAAACAAATGCCTCATTTTATTAATTCAAAGTGTTTTATTACAATGTATTGGGGCTAGGGCTTACACTAACAATCTCCCACTAGCACTAGTCCAAATTGGGCATAGCCCTAATACCGAACGCTCTCAAATGAGCTTCGTGCAGATTTAGACGCAACTATTTCGTCAAAGGATCTGCTATATTGTATTCACTTGCTTTCTTGCTAACCTTGACGTCCGCACGATCAATGATTTCTCTGATCACGTGGTACCTCCTGAGTATGTGTTTGGATTTATGGTGTGACCGGGGCTCCTTGGCCTGTGCATTGGCCTCGTTATTGTCACAAAAAAATTTCTAATGGATCTAGGATGCTTGGGAACACTCCTAATCCAAAAAATGAAATTTTTAATCCAAACAGCCTCCTTTGCAGCCTCACTCGCTGCAATATACTCAGATTATATAGTTGACTCGGCAACGGTCTCATGCTGTGAGCTTCTCCAGCTAACAACATCACCATTAAAAACAAACCCAAATTGCGATCTTGTATACTGAGTGCTGGTCTGAAAAGCAGCATCGGCATAACCTTGTATGACGAGCTCTTTTTGACCACCATACACCAAGAAGTGATCCTTAGTCCTTCGCAGGTACTTCAAAATCCCTTTTACAGCAGACCAGTGCTTCTCACCAGGGTCTTGCTGAAACCTACTGGTTAT
>CM075813.1:6779971-7007971 GCA_037975025.1 Excoecaria agallocha | reverse complement strand
TCCCCAAAAGGACTTAGGCAAGTCCGCTCGGCTCATCATTGATCGAACCATATCTAATAGTGTTCGATTCCTCCTTTCGGATATACCATTGTGTTGTGGTGTGGAGGAGTCCATTGAGATAAAATCCCATTATCTCTAAGATAATCCTGAAACTCTTGACTTAAGTATTCTCCACCTCGATCTGATCTAAGTGTTTTAATACTTTTGCCAAGTTGTTTCTCTACTTCATTTCTGAATTCTTTGAACTTTTCAAATGCTTCAGACTTATATTTCATTAGATAGATGTATCCAAACCTGGAATAATCATCTATGAAAGTAATGAAGTAGGAGTAACCTCCTCTAGCATGTGTAGTCATTGGACCACATACATCTGAATGTACTAAGTCCAAAACTATTTTAGCTCGTTCTCCTTTACCAATAAAGGGAGCTTTTGTCATTTTTCCCAATAAACAAGATTCGCATGTATCATATGATTCATAATCAAATGATCCCAAATCACCTGACTTGTGTAACTTGGTCATGCGTTTTTCATTTATATGGCCTAAACGACAATGCCATAAGTATGAGGTATTAAGATTATCATGTTTCATTCTCTTGGTATTCACATTATGTACTTCTTTAATTAAATCAAGAACAAATATACCCATTCTCAATGATAGCTTTTGCATAAAATATATTGTTCTTAAAAATGTAACAACATTTGTCCTTTAAAGAAATATCATAATCGTTCATCAAACAACTGAAAGAAATAATACTCTTGGACAAAGCTGGAACATAATAACAATTATTTAATTCCAGTACTAATCCACTAGGAAGAGGCAAATAGTAAGTCCCCACAACTGTTGTAGAGATGTTTTGTCCAGTAGCTGACTGCAAACATATCTCTGCCTTTCCAACTCTTCTAAAGCTTCTAAGCCCCTGTAGATCATTACATAAATGAGATCCACATCCGGTATCTAATACCCAAGATTGTTTTGAAGCAATAGAATAAGTATTAATTTCAATCATATGAATACCTGAAGTAAAAGCATCAGCTTGCTTCTTCTCCTTGAGAGAATCTAGATAGGCCTTGCAGTTACGCTTCCAATGACCATCCTTTCCACAATGGAAACAAGTTCCTTTGGGATTCTCTTTCTTGGCAACCTTCTTCTTAGAGATCCCACCATTCTTTGGCTGCGCCTTGGTTATCTTCTTCTTCTTCTTCTGCTTCTTGCCTTTAGCAGAAGTGACAACCATGACACTTTTTGGATCCTTCTTAAATGATCCATCAGCTGTCTTGAGCATATTGATTAACTCAGGAATGGATACTTGGATCTTGTTCATGTTGAAGTTAAGCACGAAAGGTGCATAACTTGGAGCCAACGAGTACAAGATTAAATCTATGTATAGATCATTATCCATAACATAGCCAAGTCTACTCAAATGCTCAATATATCCATACATCTTCAATGCATGAGTAGCAGCTGAAGTACCTTCCACCATTTTGCAGCTAAATAGAGCTCGAGCAATCTCATATTGCTCAGTTCTAGCCTGAGAAGAATAAAGCTCCTCTAGATGCAAAACGATGGTTCTAGCATCCATCATTTCATGTTGCTTCTGAAGCTCCGAGGACATAGCACCCAGCATCAGACATGCTGCTGTTTCACTATCCTCCATGTATTTTCGATAAATGCCTTTGATCTCATCAATGGCATCATCTGATGGACGTGGTGGTGGATCTTTATCCAAGACATAATGGATCTTTTCAGCCCTGAGAACAATTCTCACTTGCCTGATCCAGTCAGAATAGTTGTTGCCAACCAGCTTGTTATCCAAGATTGATCGTATATTAATGTTTGATGTGCTCATGATGATGACCTAGATGTGAAAAAGAAAAGATATGAGAGTATGTTCATATGTATGTATGCATTAATAAGGTCTTTAATTAATCCATTTACTCCCACTATTTTATTGCGAATTAATAGCCCTCACTATGTAATCCGAGAAAACCCGATGGTTTTCTTAGTGGGCCAACATCCAATCCTTGATATGTAATTTGACCTTGACTGTGGTCAACAAGCCAAATTCCATACCCTTGAAAGGTAGGTATCTTTATACCAATTGTGTCTCTACACAACTATTGGATCATTAGGTTATCAACTCTTGATGCATGCATATCATATATGCATTCCCTAATCTTGCCTCTAGAACCATTAGCCTTGACTGTGGTCAACAAACTAATGGGCTAGCTAAGATGACCCATTTAATTAGATTTGAACATATTCGATATAATGTGAGCTTGACTGTGGTCAACAACCCACACTATAAAGAACTCTGGTTCTCCTCAAATTAATGAAAGGCTTATATACCTTAGTATTTGTTTGAGGGTTTTTAGTTAATTAAGTCTCATCATACATGGTTGGCATACATTGGTATGCATCCTATATCTATCACATAAATACAAGCATACAAATATGGTATAGTTATGGACTTCACTACATTGATTTCCCCGAGCCAAGAGGGAAATCAAAAGGTCACACCTAGGTAGTATGCATGATTCAAACAAGAAAATAATTACATTATCTTCAAGCTTGTTGGATCTCCATCCGGCCCATCTTGCTCCTTGAAAATGGTCTCCATCTCTATTTCTAATTCTAATCTAAGTAATCTAATTACATATTACAATTTGAAATCAAATACAAACCAAAAACAAGTGGACGGGACATGAAAGTCCTCATTGGGCCAAAACATGCATTATGCTCAATCACATTGGGCTTTGTCCATAACTAACCATCATGCCAATCATTCACCCTTATATGCCTTTCTAATGCATAAAGAAATGGATTACTAACTTTGTTTCAACCTTTGAAACTATATTTTGAGTTATTTTAATGATGTGATCAAATTAGGAAACTTTTTCCATTTTGGAAACTTTCATTTTAGGAAACCTTTTTGCATGAATGTGTTCTTGCCTTAATAATCAATCAAATTGATTATTAATTAATTATAAATTGATTATTTAATTAATTAATCATATTAAATAATCAAAAGAATCAATTTTGGGCTTAAAACAAGTGTAGGCCGAAACCCACAGAAGAAAAACCCTAAGTGTGTTCACACACAAACTAGTTTTGTGTCATTTAGACCATTTGGGCCTTTTGGAATGAGCCAAGCCCACTCCAGCCCTTAAAACCCATTAATAAACTTAATTAATGTTTATAATAGTTAATTTAAATCAGCTCATTGGGCCCACCAAGTCATTCACTAATTTAAACCAAGTCCGTAAACATAATTAAGCCTATTAAGTGGTTTTAATGAATTAAAATTAATCAAATTAATTTAAGGCCCATTTTAATTAATCCAATTAATTAAAAACACTTTAATATATCATATATATCAGATTTAGAAGATCAAAAGTCGTTCTAACCATGAACACATCAAGAACACACGAAGAACACCAATTTATCGAACTTTTCGACAAAACTAGTTTTCATGCAAAACTTGTTCGATTTTAATTCCGTTCGATCCTACGGCTTAATATCACATATTAAAGACATAAAATGTCATCTAAATGATTTTTTAAATGGATCCATAAGAAATTAAATTAGAACAGCCCCTACATTACCTAGGGTTTCACGCCAAACCCTAATGGGTTTCACGCCAAACCCAAATCATAATGCTTCAAAAAATTCGTTTTTGTTTCCACCAACTTTATTTGATCACACATACAACCAGAAATCAATATTTCTCATTCATGAACAATCAAATCTAATATTTTAAAGTTCATGAAATAAACAACTCAAAACAAAACAAAACTTATTCCGCAGAAAAAATATAGAATTGTATATCCATGGCAAAACCGTGGCTCTGATACCATGTTGGAATTTTATGGTTACATGCATCACATACATGAGCGGAATTTTAAAATTTTTTAACCATATGATCTGATCTTGCCATGAATACACAATATAACTATATGAGAATAAGAAAAATCACCTTTGATTTTTGTTGAACAGTTGATTTTACTTCGCACCGGGTTGTCGCAAACCACAGTGTCCAAAATCGAACACCTCCAATGAGTAATCCACACAAGAGAGGGGTAAATTGAACCAACAAATTGGTGTTCAACTAGGGCTGGCCGAAATCCAAGAGGCTAGCAATGGAAGTGGCGCAAAAGGGAGAGAGAATTAAGAGAAAAAGACTTTCTTTTTGTTTTAATCACTTAACCCTAATTCTCATTAGTTGGCCTTTTATAGTTAGGTTAAAATTCCAACTCCTTAATGAGATTGGGCTCTTTAAAATTGCTGGAGAATTATTAATTGGGCTTCTGGAATTAATTATAATCATTTGGGCTTAATTAAATCCAAATTAAATCTTTTCATAAAAGACCATGCACAAAATCCACAAACTAGGCCCTTTGTGCATCTAATTGGATTTAAATACCCAAATGGATTCCAAATCCAACCAAATTAAATATGTGAGTTCCATAACACTTATGTAACATATATAAATTAATTTGGTCCAAGAAAAAGCCCTCTAAGCCCTTCTGTATGGATTTGGCATGTAGCCCTCTTCTGGAGGGCTTCCTCCAACTTCTTCATTCCTTTGGCCCTTTATAATTTCTCCAATGGTCCTATTAATTATTATATCAGTCCTATAACACTTATAGTAGTCTTATAACACTTATAAGACAATAATAATTAATCATGAAATACATTATTTCATTTAGGTCCAATTTACAGAACATTTCTCAAAAGTTCCGCGGACAATTTTATTTGATCATAATTAATTAAACTCTTTAATTAATTATTATCATATTCTCCTCTCTACCTTTATAATAATATCAAATATTATTATCCTTGTCATTTTACCATTTTACCCTTTTTCTCTATATGTGTGTGACCTATTGGGTTCCTGTCCATGTTGGCAGTATAATATGTAATTGTGAGTTCTATTCAAAACTCACATGATTTAAACTCCTTTAAATCATTTTATCAATCTCTATTGATATTTTGATACATCATTATACAAGTCATGATTGGCCTCTAGCTAGGCATCATGACTACCCAAATGTCAGGAAAGTCATGTGGTTTGACTGTACCCTTCCATAGAAACATTTATCGTGCAATTACTCCTTTCACCACTCTTATCTCAATCAGATTCTGAGTATGGATTTCTGTCAACTCATATAAATCTAATTATGTATGTTCTATTAATTTAACCATTGTTCCTAAAATGCCCTTCATGGATCTCCATCCATCTCGGCATATTACTCTGGCCAGAGATTCACTGAACAAGGTAATTATAGAATCATGTGAGATAGCTTCCCTTGTTAAATCTGGGATGGTGAATCCTTTGTCAATCACTCAACTATCTTCAAGTAGGTCATGATATACCCAATCTCCTAACTATGTTCACTCCCAGTTGGAAGTAATCAGTTATGGAGTCAAAGTATACCACTTGCTACTTAAGATAACTTTGGTGATCTCAAGTCCAAGGATACTTGCACAACTGCTATGAAGAGATTCCTCACTGACATAGATTTAATATCCATATGAGGATTCTCTTTGCAGGTCTCCAATGAACTTGTTCCTCTAACAAGCATCCACATGTTAGCTTTGATTATCATCCATAATCACAATTATGAGAACCATTGCTTGAACCATTCAAGAAGCATAACATGTGCTAGTCTGTCCGAATTAACAATGTCCTATCTTGTTAATTCTATGACTAGGGATATTTAGATATTAACACATTTGCATGCGATAGACATCTCACATCATGAACACCTTCATGATTGCCTTTGCACTGTGTTTATAATATCTAGGACTTCATTTATTAATTTAAGATTTACAAACTCATGTATTCAAACACAGCATTAATAAATGAATGATGCCTTTTATTAAGAATATAAATTTCATACATATGAAAAACATCCCTATTACATGGGCTCTAGGGCATACTCTCTAACAATAAGACTCTAAGTCGAATGACCCAAGCACTCCAGTTTTGTGGAGTCTTGAAATGCGTTTTTCGTTTGCATGTCCTAAATGACAATGCCAAAAGTAAGTAGGGTTCAATTCGTTTGATTTAACCCTCTTTGTATTAATGTTGTATATCGACTCTTTGTTTTGTAAATCAAGGATATAAAGGCCATTTTGCAACATGGCATTGCCATAAGAAATGCCTTGGCGACGAATATGAGCATTGCCATTTTTAATAACAAAATCAAATTCATCATTATCCAAACATGAAACTGAAATAATGTTTCTGCTCATAACAGGCACATAATAACAATTATTCAAAACAATACAAAGTCCGGAAGGTAAAGTGAGGTGATAGTCGCCTATCTCCATGGCAGCAACTCGTGCTCCATTCCCCACACGGAGGTCCACTTCATTCTTCCCAAGTAACCGCCTATTTCTTAGCCCCTGCACATTTGAACAAATGTGAGAACCACAACCGGTATCCAATACCCAAGTGGTAGAAATAGAAAGGTTAATTTCAACAACAAAAATACCAGAACTGGACGCCTTGGCTCCATTCTTCTTTTGTTCTTCCTTGAAGAGAGCGTAATTCTTCCTCCAATGCCCTATCTTGTTGCAATGGAAGCAAGTGCTCTCACTCTCTTTGAGTTTTGGCGCCTTGGGCTTGGATTGGGCCTGAGGTGCACTCCCACTTGACTTGGGTTTTGCCTTTCCCTTTCCCTTTCCCTTAGCGGGTCCCTTCTTAATTCCCTTTTGAACCATTAGAACGGGATTGGTCTTTCGAATGTTCTCTTCAGCATTCTTAAGCATCCCATGAAGCTCAGTGACTGACTTGTTCATTGCATGCATGTTATAATTCATCACAAATGGATCATAAGCAGCAGGCAATGATCCTAAGATCAAGTCAGTGGCCAATTCCTTTGGCACTAATACCTCAAGCTTCTCAAGAGTATCAAGATACCCTTTCATCTTGAGTACATGGGTACTAACAGGAGTACCCTCAGCCATCTTGCAAGAAATTAAGGCCTTTGTTGTCACGAACCTCTCGTGACGAGCTTGCTCTTGGAACATCTCCTTGAGGTGCACCATGATCGCATAAGCCTCTTGGTCCATAAATTGCTTTTGCAAGTCAGGCACCATAGTGGCTAGCATCAAACATGTCACATCATTAGAGTCGCTCTTCTTGGTCTCAAAAGTTTCCTTTTGAACCGCAGAGGCGTTCCTTCCTGGTTCTTCAGGCAAGGGTGCATCCAAAACATACGACTTCTTCTCTTGCTTAAGAACTATTCTTAAGTTTCGAGACCAGTCTATGAAATTGGTGCCATTTAATTTGTCCTTTTCAAGGATCGATCGCAATGAGAAATTGTTGTTTGAAGATGCCATTTTCAATCTACAATAAAATTTAGCAAGATTAAATGAGGTCTTATTAATGATCCCACAAACCGAATTAATATCCCTTTAAATAATTCGCATTAGTGATTTAATGTGGGCCAAGATCCACTTTTCACAACAACTTATTAGTCAAGCTGAACCTGTACACCTAATAAGTTAAGTTACTTAGGTAGGAAAACTCCAATCATGTCTCGTGCATGACTCTTGGATCAAATGGGCTAACATCTTAAGATGTTATAGCACAAACCCATTTATTAGTTGCCTAGGTCCGAGCATCCCATTCCATGTTAAGTCCAACCTACATTCACAACCCATGCCTCACAAAGATAATCGGGCGCATCTAGGACTCCTAGTTTACGTGACCGATGATCGATGCCTTGACATGTTTCGAATTAGGAAGGCAACTTTGTGACTTACTATTTTAGGGATTCGTTTTATTACGGCTTACATGGCATTCGCTTTGTCATCCATACATAGTATGCATATATATATAATTGCATAAAGTAAAGCGTGACAAACATGGACGCAAAAACCTACAACTAAGATTCTATACTATTACATAAGAATCTTCGAGTTGGGCTTCTCCTACCCGGTGGGCTTCATCTTGATTTACAAAGTCTTCAAATAAATTCTATTCTAAGAAATAAATGAAACTTTTACAATAAAATATAATGGCACACAGGCCATATTTAATTACAAAAACCCAGGGCCCATGAATGCACCATGCATATCCATTCATCACACCAAACAAGCAAATAAATATACATAGCATTCATGGATCAAACAAAGTCCAATTTTAATAAATTTAGCCAAGCCCATTAATGGAAATTGTGTACTTGAACCTTTTAAGAGAAGACCCCGTGATGGGCCTGGGCCGAAGCCCAATGGACTAAATCCTCTTATTGAATAAGTTCTCTTAAAAGCCCAAAACACAAACTAGTTAGATTTGTGCCATAAATCAACTCTAGTATAATTTGCAATTTTGCCATTTTTAATTTTATGTCATACAGCCCATAAACATTAAAAATACATATAATATGTGCTAACATGAATTAAAAAATAAAATCATGAAGAACACATATAATAGCACACGGCATTCATGCAAAAACAAACAAACAACAAAACTAGTTGTTTAATGCTTATGTAATGCCATGAAATGCACAAACATTTAAATCAATTTTATGAGTCATTTAATCATCTAAATAAGTCCATAAATATTGATTTAATATTCTGTACTATTTTAATCTAAATGTGTTTTTACCATTTTAATCAAAACAAAGCAAACAATGTTGATTAAACTTGTAACAAACACAAACTAGTCATTGTTTTAAGTGATTTTAAAATTAATCAATTAAATTGTCATGGACCAGAATTAAAACCAAATTTAAAATATGTCTAGATCTGATATTTAATCTTTAAAAATCACTTACAAACATGCCAAAATCAATTTTACATTTAATTTTGAAAACTAGTTGTTTGACTAGCAATTTACATGCCAACTAGCACCTAGTTTCATAATTAACATGTACCATCAGGTATAAATAATTAAATCCGACCATTACCAGCCCTAATAACATCTTAGGACAGTATATTAACATTTCATATTATTTATAATACCTATCTAATCAATTAAAATCGTTTTTATACCAAAACAATGCAAAAAACTCAAAACAGAAAATTTCAGATTTGCATGTTTTCAAAATAACGATTTTTAATTAATTTTTTCATGCCTCAAAAGCACTAAAATAAGTATTTCTAGGCTCTGATACCACTGATGGAATATGACATGGTATGATAATCATGATAGCACAGCGGAAAAACAAAAATTTTATCATACATACCATACATATCCAAAGATAGAATCGAAACATGCAATTTTAGGGTTATCGAACTTACAACTTTTGATGCCTTTTAGATTTTTATTCCGATGATGACCAGCAACTAAGATGGCTTTGTCCACCTTAGATCTCGATCACCAATGCCAAGGAATAGCCTTTTGCGCCACTCCTTCCATTCTCACGCACACAATTACACCGTCGGCTTAAAAACGAGATTGCTAGATCTCTTTTTCGGTATTGTGTAAGGGTTATAGTTTGAAGCTACAAAACTTGATTTTGTACTTCTTTAGATTGCTATTACTGCTCAATAACACAAGAGAATGAGGAACAATCCTTTCTCCTTGTGAAAAATTGAACAAAAGAATTAAGAGAGAGAGATGAAGTTCACGCAAAAAACCAAGTGGTGGCTAGGTTTTCTTTTCATGCCAAAAGCAAATTGTCTTTCTTTTGTTTTCACGCCAAAAACAAATAATCTTGCTTTCTTTTGTTTTCACGCCCAAAAACAAATAATCTTGCTTTCTTTTGTTTTCACGCATATCTTTCTTTTTAATATATATTATCTTCATTTCTTTTTAAGTGATCAATCTAAAATCTACTACCTTAAGATAATTAATATTATCTAGAGATAATTAATTTTAGCCTTTATCACTTAATTAAAATAAGTAATATTTATTGATAAAAACTCTTTTAATTTATCCAAGATAAAAACAAAAGACATATTAATCAAATTAACCACTTAATAAAAGAATTAATCATGTGCCAAAATTCCATTGATATTATCTTGGAATTTCGGCCACACCATCCAATTATCAAGTGAATTAATTTAATTAAAATCCTTTAGGCTTTAATACTCAATTAATTAAATTAACACTAGATAATTAATTAATTGAAATTAAACCTTGTGGGCTGAATTTCTCTCTCTCATGGACCAAAGCCCAATAGCAATATTATAACCCATTACATACATTAATTTGACTTTAATTAAAAGCCCAAATTAATGCTCAATACTTAATTTAAACATTTTAAGCCCAATGCTTTGTGTGCGATCCTATAGGTCCATTTAATGTTGGCAATGAATTAATAAATTAATTCAAAGGCTATATATATTCTCTAGCAAGATATTATAGCATTCCAAATTAAATGAAAATGCATATGACATTTGGTGACCTAATGCAATTTTGCATAGTCCCTTACCCTTAAATATCAGAATTAATATAAGACATGGAACTAGTCATCCTTATATATATTAATTCCTTTCTTGATATTCCAGTGACACTGAACTCTCAGATAAATAATGATTACTCATTATTTCATCTCGGTATGGCCATACACTTCTCAGTTCACTGATCAAGTGGCCGGTGATATTTTTCTCTCTTATCGAGAGGGGTAATCCCTTCACTTCTCTCATGCTCTCTAGCATGAATCAGTGCATACCCAATCATACCCGTACTTGTCACTCTGTTACGAGCACGTTAGGTGTATGTCAAAGTACACAGTAATTCATAAAGAGTTTCATAGAGATTTCAGGTCTAAGAACTCCGATACAAAACTTGCATATGAGAAACACTTATGACTTGTACCATGTAGTGTTCTCATGAGCGGATCGAATCCAGATACCATGTTCTTTAACATGTATCTATGATCTCTGATTGACACTCTTGTCCTAATGATCCGTAAGACAGAACTCATAAGATCAGAGAGAGCATACTAGTCTTAATTCATTTGTTATTCCCATAACAATGACTGACTAGGGATATTTAGAATGATGTCTCATTTGTTTCAAGGTCTTACAATCCATGTGCCTCACACATGATAACTTAAACCGAAACAACACTCTTGGATAGTTTTATCAATTGATATGCACAGGAATACAAAGGATAAAACAAATGCCTCATTTTATTAATTCAAAGTGTTTTATTACAATGTATTGGGGCTAGGGCTTACACTAACAATCTCCCACTAGCACTAGTCCCAATTGGGCATAGCCCTAATACCGAACGCTCTCAAATGAGCTTCGTGCAGATTTAGACGCAACTATTTCGTCAAAGGATCTGCTATATTGTATTCACTTGCTTTCTTGCTAACCTTGACGTCCGCACGATCAATGATTTCTCTGATCACGTGGTACCTCCTGAGTATGTGTTTGGATTTATGGTGTGACCGGGGCTCCTTGGCCTGTGCATTGGCCCCGTTATTGTCACAAAAAAATTTCTAATGGATCTAGGATGCTTGGGAACACTCCTAATCCAAAAAATGAAATTTTTAATCCAAACAGCCTCCTTTGCAGCCTCACTCGCTGCAATATACTCAGATTATGTAGTTGACTCGGCAACGGTCTCATGCTGTGAGCTTCTCCAGCTAACAACATCACCATTAAAAATAAACCCAAATTGCGATCTTGTATACTGAGTGCTGGTCTGAAAAGCAGCATCGGCATAACCTTGTATGACGAGCTCTTTTTGACCACCATACACCAAGAAGTGATCCTTAGTCCTTCGCAGGTACTTCAAAATCCCTTTTACAGCAGACCAGTGCTTCTCACCAGGGTCTTGCTGAAACCTACTGGTTATACTCAGTGCATGAGCAACATCCAACCTAGTACATAACATAGCGTACATGATAGATCCAATAGCAGATGCATATGGGATCCTACTCATGTTGTCCTTTTCCTCTTTGGTTTTAGGGCACTGTTCTTTAGTCAAAGGAACTCCCAAAGCCAAAGGTATGTACCCTTTCTTTGAGTCTCCCATACTAAAACGCTTTAGCACTTTGTCTATGTACTTTTCTTGACTTAGTCCCAAAAGCCGATTCGATCTATCTCTATAGATTCGAATACCAAGTATTGTCTCGGCTTCACCTAAGTCTTTCATTGAGAAACACTTTCCCAACCATTGCTTAACCTTTTGCAATGTTGGAATGTCATTCCCAATGAGAAGGATGTCGTCCATATATAGGACCAGAAATACTACTATGCTCCCACTAACCTTCTTGTACACACAAGATTTATCTTCTTGTGCAATAGGTTCTTGTTCCACAACTGGTTGTGAACTTGATCCCATTACCAACTCATCCTCTATAGGAGTTTGTGGCGCTTGAATTTCTCCAAGCTCTACTTTACTCCCACTGTCTTTCTTGAGAAGGAACTCCTTTTCCAAGAAAACAGCCTTGCGAGCAACAAATACTTTGTTCTCAGCTTGTGAGTAAAAGTAGTATCCCTTTGTTTCTTTGGGATAACCCACAAACAAGCAGACAGTCGATTTGGACTCTAGTTTGTCAGATGTTAATTTCTTAACATGTGCTTCACAGCCCCAAATCTTGAGAAAAGACATATTAGGTTCTTTCCCAGTCCATACCTCGTATGGTGTCTTCTCAACTGCTTTAGTTGGAGTACGGTTCAATAGAAATGCAGCAGTTTCTAATGCATAACCCCAAAAAGAGATAGGAAGATTAGCTTGACTCATCATAGATCGAACCATGTCCAACATAGTTCGATTTCTCCTTTCGGACACACCATTCCATTGAGGTGTTCCAGGAGGAGTGAGCTGTGAAATAATACCACACTCCTTTAGATGACTGTCAAACTCTTGGCTTAAGTATTTACCACCTTGATCTGATCGAATGGCTTTTATACTTTTGCCAAGTTGGTTTTCTACTTCGTACTTAAACTCTTTGAATTTCTCAAAAGTTTCAGACTTGTACTTCATTAGATAGACATAGCCATATCTACTGAAGTCATCTATGAATGTCACGAAGTAGCTAAAACCACCTCTAGCATGTGTACTTAAAGGTCCACATACATCGGTATGTATTAGTTCCAATAAGCCATTAGTCCTTTCACCTTTTTTATTAAAAGGACTCTTCGTCATTTTTCCATGCAAACATGGCTCGCATGTGTCATAAGACTCTAAGTCGAATGACCAAAGCACTCCAGTTTTGTGGAGTCTTGAAATGCGTTTTTCGTTTGCATGTCCTAAACGACAATGCCAAAAGTAAGTAGGGTTCAATTCGTTTGATTTAACCCTCTTTGTATTAATGTTGTATATCGACTCTTTGTTTTGTAAATCAAGGATATAAAGGCCATTTTGCAACATGGCATTGCCATAAGAAATGCCTTGGCGACGAATATGAGCATTGCCATTTTTAATAACAAAATCAAATTCATCATTATCCAAACATGAAACTGAAATAATGTTTCTGCTCATAACAGGCACATAATAACAATTATTCAAAACAATACAAAGTCCGGAAGGTAAAGTGAGGTGATAGTCGCCTATCTCCATGGCAGCAACTCGTGCTCCATTCCCCACACGGAGGTCCACTTCATTCTTCCCAAGTAACCGCCTATTTCTTAGCCCCTGCACATTTGAACAAATGTGAGAACCACAACCGGTATCCAATACCCAAGTGGTAGAAATAGAAAGGTTAATTTCAACAACAAAAATACCAGAACTGGACGCCTTGGCTCCATTCTTCTTTTGTTCTTCCTTGAAGAGAGCGCAATTCTTCCTCCAATGCCCTATCTTGTTGCAATGGAAGCAAGTGCTCTCACTCTCTTTGAGTTTTGGCGCCTTGGGCTTGGATTGGGCCTGAGGTGCACTCCCACTTGACTTGGGTTTTGCCTTTCCCTTTCCCTTTCCCTTAGCGGGTCCCTTCTTAATTCCCTTTTGAACCATTAGAACGGGATTGGTCTTTCGAATGTTCTCTTCAGCATTCTTAAGCATCCCATGAAGCTCAGTGACTGACTTGTTCATTGCATGCATGTTATAATTCATCACAAATGGATCATAAGCAGCAGGCAATGATCCTAAGATCAAGTCAGTGGCCAATTCCTTTGGCACTAATACCTCAAGCTTCTCAAGAGTATCAAGATACCCTTTCATCTTGAGTACATGGGTACTAACAGGAGTACCCTCAGCCATCTTGCAAGAAATTAAGGCCTTTGTTGTCACGAACCTCTCGTGACGAGCTTGCTCTTGGAACATCTCCTTGAGGTGCACCATGATCGCATAAGCCTCTTGGTCCATAAATTGCTTTTGCAAGTCAGGCACCATAGTGGCTAGCATCAAACATGTCACATCATTAGAGTCGCTCTTCTTGGTCTCAAAAGTTTTCTTTTGAACCGCAGAGGCGTTCCTTCCTGGTTCTTCAGGCAAGGGTGCATCCAAAACATACGACTTCTTCTCTTGCTTAAGAACTATTCTTTAGTTTTGGCCTCATAAGATTAAAACTCATTTTTCAATGTTTTATTGGGTAACGACTCTCTGATATCTACCTTGTGGTCCCCAACTAATTTCCTCGTAGGTTGATTGTCAAGAATGGAATAATGAAACCCTAAGATGCTATCTCATGCATTTTTAAGGCTTGAGACTTTGTGAATGAGGTAGAATCCTTATCCATTATGAAATGACCAGCCTTCACGAGTTAAAACAACCTTCATCCAACCTTGAGCCCTAAAAATGGGCCTTCGAGAACCCATCTGACTGTTAAAAGGGGGATCGACATGCGTCATAATACTATTCATAAAAATTAAAATTTTAGTCCATTACAATTAATATGCTGCGTTACATTTTGCTAATATTATTTTTACTTGTATTTATGGTTAATTTCTTATTATTTTTATTATCAGCAATATTTTTATTGATATTATTTTTATTATTCTCACAAAAATGAAAAAAATAAACACAAAAAGGATTAAGTAATAACTTAAGACAATAGGAGAAGTTAATTGAATGAAATTGACAAAAAGTGACACTAAAGGGGTAAAATGGTAAATTATTTAAAATAATGTCATCAAATAAATTTTGTGTAGTCGTAACTATCTCTAGGCAACAACGTTGCTTAGTGCATGATTTGTCAACTGCTCGCAAGGATAGATAACTAAGGACTTGATGAAAGATGAGGAACTAAATGGCATATACATATGTTGCTAATAATTTGGAATTTAGATATCTTATGCATTAGGTTTTGGATACTTGGCATGTAATGTATTACATTGTATTATGGATGCTAATTAATAGTGAACTGGAACCTATGTGAATATTATGGTATACGTGAACAGTGAATTTATAATTATGTTGCGATGATGATTGTTGGTTGATTTTAGAAGTTTTATGAATGCTACTGGAGTATTGGAGGTGGAGGTTGCCTTTTGGGTGTGTTATTTTGCCTATTTGCAGGTTTGGATAGCATGGTTTATAAGCCATTATGCTATCGAAAATCATACCAAATAAATAGTAGACTCGCGATGATAAAATGAATTCAAAAACTAAAGGATAAACTTAGCTATTAACCCACAATGACAATGGTTCGTTAAATTAGTAACATGTGATGACATCAATAATAATATTCAGTGTACGAAAATTATGAATGAAAGTAGGGTGTTACAACCATGAATTCATTCCCATCTAATAAGATTCAATAATAAACAATTTTTTCCATTACTTTAAGCTATGACTCAATAATTTAATTTAAGCAAGTAATCGAAAAGCACTAGAGATTTAGTACAGCATGCCAAACAACAAAAATGATCTTCATGGTAATTTTCTATAACAAAATTATCTCATTTTATGTACCCCACTAAACATAAATGCTCTCATAATGACTAACAAGAACAAAATCATAATAAGATGTGAGTTCTACTCAATTCCATAAACCAATTATAGGAAAAACTTTTTACTCTCAATTGCAATTTATAGATAGCATAGAAGAATTATAAAAAGAAACATATAAGAAAACAATCACTACACAATGCTGTAAAAATCACTGTAAAACATATTAACAGAAAAATGAAAAGAGATAACCCCAAAGAAAAAAGGAACATTAAGGGACAACATAAAAAAAGCAACTAAAGCAGCATCCATCCACCTAAAAAAAGCAACAAACCTAACCCAGATCAAAGATGCATAAGAAAAGAAAAATAATTGAGAACTTAGAGTAATCAACAACACAAAAACATGAAAATGAAAAGAAGAGAAAATGTATCGTGTGGATGAAAATCAAGGAAAACTTGGGTTAGATCGAGTGGATTTGCAAGATGTACACATCACAAAGCATTCCTATAATTGTGTAGAAAAGGTTTATAGACTCTCTAATACATAAAAGTAAGACTAGAAGAACAAGAAAATATAAGGAGAAAAATGAAGCCTCACTCAGATGCTAAAAAATGAACCAATGTTTTATGACTATTTTTTTTGTTAAGCATGAGAGATTTATTTGAAATAGTAAAGTTCTGAGATAGTTGCAAGATAAACCTAAAGACATAATGCATTAGAGTAACCCCTGACTAAGAAATGAAACATCATCATCAAACAAACTAGAAAAGCCCCCAAAAAAGGTGGACTAATCAACGTCTGCGAATTAAAACTACGAAATGAAATTCAAATCTCAAACCTTACACAAAATTCCTATAATTTCTTCACTTTGATTTGCGTATAATTGGAATCTTGAACCTAAATCTATTTTTTTCATAGTGAGAAATGTCTTCACAATAATTGTCGATGGTGGAGCACATCATGTCAGAGCTGTCGAAGGTAGAGCAAGTTGTATCGGAGCTATCTAAATCAAGTAAAACCCATTTGTTATGGTGAAAGAATTTTTGTGAGAAAAAGAAAAAAAAATGAGCAAATGGGTTTTGTGAAGAAGATAGAGTTTTTCCATTTACTTTTTTAGGAGTAGCGTGGGTTTGTCCTGCCCAAATTCTGTTACTTTAAGGACCAAAAATTAATAACTTTTAGGATCAATTTCTATCCCTTCACAAAAAAAATGAACTAAATTGGAAATTAATGACCATATAAAAACTAATCCTTATTGGTATATTTTTAAAGACAAGAAAATTGATCGATCCATAAATTATGGTCTTTAATAACCTTTTTCTTGTAATGTAATACTACTCCTCCTCCTACTACTAATCCACCTCTTTCTCCTCCTCATACTCCTTTTACTACTACTGCTACCATTATTGCCATTGTTACTATTATTTCTACTGCTACTCCTACTACTATTGCTATTATTGCTACTGCTACTCCTCCTCCTCCTCCTTCTCTAATAGTAGTAGTAGTAGTAGTAGTAGTTTGTTGTAAATAACCCTTTTGTGAATGCAGCGGGACAAGTGATAAATATAAGTCCATATCTCTTTTCTTTTATTATAAAAGGCTCTTCCAATCATTAAAGGAAAATGTCACAAAATTGAATTTTTGTAAATAAACTAGACCAATGTCCTATCTTTCTCGCCCTAAAACTCAAATGTAAATATTAGCTTTTAATAATGCAAATGATTCTGTATAAAATTAAATATCACGGGACAATTTTGTTGGTTTAAATTCACATTACATCACATGTAAAGGGTAGAATTTAAAATATTTGTAAACCAAAATTTACGATCTAGTCAAAAAAATTGAATTTCCTAGCTGAAGTTTAAAACTTTACCGTAGATGTTTGTTGAACAGTTGTTAAACGTTGCACCGGGTTGTCGTAAACCACTAATGTCCTTACTTTAAGGCATCTCTAAGGTGTTCACACAAGAATTAAAGTCTAAAAACCTTCATAAGGGGCAACAGTGGCCGAAATTGGCTTAGGAACAAGTAAAGTCAATTCAGCTAGAAGAGGAAAAGGAGAAAAAATAGGGTTTAGTAGCTAGAAGTGTTCTAACTTATTTTCTTTTTCATCGTTAACCCTAATTCCAAATTTGAGATGTAGTTATACACCTCTTGGATCAAATTAGGGTTGTGTTAAAATGGTTGTACCCCCTAATTGAGCTTAGATCAATTAGATAGGCTTAAGTGACACTCACAAGCCCAATAGTCCAATTTTGAGCATAAGGTCTGAATAAACTGGGCCAGTGCATTTGAATGGGCTTTAAACCCATTCAAACTTTATGTACAGCTTTATAACATATTAATAAATCCCCATATTAATTATTAGCTATATCCAATGTAATGGCCTCAATATCGGGTCAGCCGTGAAAAGTATTATCTGGCAGTAAATAGTATTTTCTGGGCCAGAGAGGACACCCGAAAGTCAAAAATATTTTATTGGACCATTTGAAAGGAATAGTCATAGTGAGTGTAGCGATGAAATTTGAAGTGAATTTGAGGTCAAAGGGGCCTCCAAAAGTCAAAATTACGAAAAAGGTAGCGAGTCAATATCCGTGATAGGAAAGGGGACTTGATTTTGCATAAATAATTAAAAATAGTAAACGAACTCCGAATATTGCCATATTTTGCGTGCCTACATGAATTTTTATGTATAATATTTTGGTGATGAGAATGAAATTTTTCGGTGACACCGGCAGTTGTCGAATCGGACCGATAAGTTTGAATCGAATCAATAACGGACTCCGATTGAGCCAAAAATTTACATAATACCTATTTTTGATGTTTTAAGAATGATGGAATTAAAATTGAAGTGATTTGAAGTTTGGAAAAGAGAGAAATTTAATTGGGCTTTAAAAAGGCCTTAATGGGCCTTAAGGTTGAAATAGGCAAAGCCCACTCATTTAAGCCCAATTTTGTCCCATCAAGAGAGAGTATATAAGGCTAAAAATCTGGGGAATTTCTCCACAAATCTCCAGCTCCTTCTCCTCCTTTGGTGGCCGAACCTAGGCTTTCCATTTTCTCTCTTTTGATTCTTCTTCTTCCACTCTAAATTTCCCCTAAACTTCAACATAAAACATGAAGTTTCATCCCTCTAGATGATTATTCAAGCCTCAATCATTTGATTTGAAGGAAGAAAGCAAGAGAAATCAAGAGGGAAAGGTTTAGGTATCAAAATGAGGTAAGGGATTTTCAAGGTTTTAAATTTGTTTAAGGGTACCTATAAGTATTTTTAGATGCCTAGAATCCATTTTTATGGTTAAATTGAGCTAAAAAGGTTGATATCATAGTGTTTTCTTTGATAAAGAATTTGGCTTCCATGAGTTTTTCATGGAGATGAAAGGATTTCTTTAGTTTAAGGCATGAAAAAGGAACCCTTAGGAAGATAAAGCATGGAAAAAGGTATGTGACTACAAAATCCTTTAGTTTCCTAATTAATATGAATTTTTCTTAATTATGTAATTAGGGTAAAAATGTTTAAAGTAGCTAATTGATGCAATTGTGATAGGGTTATTGTAATTGGATTAGAGAAAAGATAAATGGAAAGTAAAAATGAGAGAAAAAAAATTTTTAAGGTGGAAAAATGTTGATGGCCGAATTACCTAGTAAAGAAAATAATGAGAAAAATGCATGAAATTAATTTATGTTAGCTTAAATTAATAATAGACATGATAATTGATGTCTATAAATTTTTAGAGAATATTTGAAATTTATTTGGAAATTTTTAAGATTATGTATAGTGTAGGTAATGAATGAAAATTGTGAATTAGAGTGAATTAAGTAATTATTTTGATGACAAATGGCAATGAATATTAAAGAATGCATAAATAAATTTTAGTGGAATTTATTGAATTGATTAGAATTTCATTGAAATTTTTATGTGAGTATATACATTGAAAATAATTGAATTTTTAATGCATAATGGTATAAATATGACAAAAATGATGAATTAATGTGATATTAAATTAATGTCAATGACAAGAAATAAAAAGTCAACCGATGAACTTATCAGAATAATTATTGGGTCGTGAAAATAATAAGAATAATGAATTATCGGTAAATAATTCATGAAATAAACGGAAATGATGAAAATAAATTGAGAAGTAAATAAAAGAAAGCTAAAATAATGTTTAAAAGGGAAAAAGGATGCAAATGAAAGAAAATAAAAGTTTCGGGATAAAATGGTAATTTTGCCAAAATGGATGATTAATGAGTAAAAATAAGTAAGAAATAATAATAAAGATAAAATGGTAATTTCGAAGACTTAACTGTGTCAAAAGAAAAAATTTCCTTAATATAAGGACTAAAATGTAATTTTTACCCGAAAATAGTAAGATAAAGAATAAAGATGAATAATTGAAGAAATTACATAATAAAAATGGAAATAAATAATTATAATGACAAAATCGTAATTATGTGTTTAAAATGAATAACTCGATAGAAAAAGTTAAATTATGTATTTTTGAGGCTTAGGTTAATAAACTATATTAATAGAATTTCTAATTGCATAAAAAGTAGAAAAATAAAGATGTGACTAATTTATTAAAATAAATTAGTCAATAAAGAATATTAAAAGAGTAAATGATTATAAAAATAATTTGTCGGCGAAATAAAACCGGAATATCGAATAACTGGAAGATTGGACTGAAAAAGGACAAAAATTGTAAAAACGTCAAGCTTAAAAGTATTGAAAATGATTCGTAAAGAATTACGTAAAAAGAATAAAAGAGAATTCATAATTTGTATAAAAAGATTGAAAAGTCCAAATGTTTGAGTGAATTATTAGAGGATAATTCACAACAGTGACTAGAAAAGATGAATTGAAAGAAAAGACAAAAGTTGTTGAAAAGTCAAAAATACTAAAAGAATGTGTTCGATCAGAAAATAATGTACAAAGAAATAAAAGAAAGAAATTAGAGATTTTTTAATAATCAAAAATTTTTACAAATATAATTGATTGTATTTGTCCTTAGCAATAGACAGGTATTATGATTCTTATTTTGGATATAATTGGCTAGCCATAGGGACAGCTCTGTACCGCGGTGCAAGTCATAGCGACTTGCTTAGCTATGGGCGGGATCATTGATCTCCATAGCTTCAGTGAAAGTGAAAATGTATCTATTTCTGTTTTGTGAGACTTGATCTTTCGAGATCATTTCTCTATCTATTTAGTGGGACCTTCGGATCCAGTCCCGAGTATCTTCTGTGAGAAACCTATTGTATTGCACTAGGGGCACATTAAAATGAATAAATAAGTATTGTTTAATTGAATTGAATATAAGAAGTTAAAACGGAAAATGATTTGTCTAAAATAAAATGTAAAGTTGAAATAGATCTGTAAAGATCTCTGAAAAGTATAATTAATCAGACTAAGAAAAAGAAAAGTTTTATAAGAATAAATTATTAAATCAATATTTAGTTAACCTTTTATAAGAATTTAAAAGTGTATTTTGTTTCTCGTGAAGAAGATAAATTTAATTAATTGGTACCTCGTGTACCAAGCACTACTGTAAATAATGATAAGTCTGAAAAATAATATCAATTTTCCTGTTTACAGTTAAAAATGATGATATTAACATGAAGTAAAATTTAATGCTTAGACAACACTTTTCTGAAAGAGAAGTTAAATGAAAAGTAAAACGATTTAAAGGCATAGAATTATACAATGAAGGAAAAGTAAAAGATATAAGTTTTAATTAAGTAGACAATTAAATAAGGGTAAATGTATAAAAGAAGAAAATGAAAGTTTTGACTGCAAAGTACACCAAAATAGCTATATCGCTTTGCGATAAAGCTTATAAGCCTTTGCAATAATGTATTTATTAGATTAAAGTTAAATAAAGCAATAGAATAAATAGTAAAAGTGAAGTTAGAATACATATCGAATAATTGACCAGCAAAGCAAGTATTAAAACTAATTTATTTTAGATACTAGTAAAAATACGAATACCAATGCATATTGCTAAATCAAACGATAATTAAATTATTGTGACTAAAAGATAAAACGAAGATAACGATAAAGTAAAAGTTATGGTAAAAATTAACGTAAAGGCAAATGTAAATCCGATATTAACCCACCTAAAAAGATACTGTAAAGTAAAGTTGAAAGTTGAGAACAAAAGAATTATGATTATTAGAATACGAGTTAGTAACGTGAATAATGTTAACCGTTGTAAAAGGCAATGGTAATTGAAACAAGAATAATAGTAGCATAAATTATGTAATTTCACTTTATTTTGGAAAATTCTTGGATTTGTAGTCACCACTGGACAGATTTAGTGCTCAGCACGTAGTGTTTACTGCGTGCAGGTTAGGAGTGTCGTGGGAGCATTAGTACTCGGTAGATTCAGATCTGAAGAAAAGATTTTTGTATTAGTTTGATGTAAGCTTTTGGCATGTATATACCATGACTATTAAAGTAAGAAGATTGCACTGTAATTTGGATATATTTATGTTAGTGATGGTTTAAGATCTAATGTAAGATTTTGTTATGAACTATTTTCGTTTATGCTTATTTGTTTATAAGACTGTCGTATGATTCTGAAACAAAAAAAAAAAAATTTTACCGGCGTGCGCGCACTGTTCAGTTAGTCGAAGTAATAAGAGTGTTACATCCAATTCCAAATGAACTCCAGAGAAAAATCTCTAGCTGATAAAAGCTTTATGCACAAATTAGGCCTTTTAGGCCTTTGCTGTACAAGAGCCTATTTCTTCTTTTCTCAAACCCTAAATTTTCTCTTACCAAATTATCAAATAAGTCTTCATGACATCCCATGTCTTGTTTATACACTGCTTTTTACCTCAGACCTTAATTCTTATATGTGTGTGACCCTTTGGATTTCCCATGCATATTGGTAGTACAATACGTAACTAAGAGTTCTAATCGAACTAGGACTCTTAAGAGTTCTAATCAAAGAGTTCTAATAAAATTGGAACTCTAAAATTTCTAATCAAATTAGGATTTTAAGAATTATAGTCAAACTATGATTCTAAAAGTCCTAATCAAACTGTGACTCTAAAAGTCATAGTCGAATTGTGATTCTAAGAGTCCTGGTCAAACTGTGACTCTTATGATTTAAAATTTTTTAAACCATAATATTAATTCTTAGTTGATATTTTTCATGCATTATTGTACAATTCATGAGAGGCTTCTAGTCAAGTCTCACGACTACCTAAATGATAGAAATTTAGTGGTTTTCACTTTTACCCTTCCATATCAAGTTTTCATGCAATCACTCTTTTCACCATTTTTCTAATCTCATTCATGAATTGAATATGGACATGTATCAATTCATTCATTAACTTATTGTATTCTCATACTTTTATCTTTATTCCTAAAATGCCATTGTGAATCTCATTCACCTTGCATTCCACCTTGTCCAAGGTTTTTTGAACAAAACAAACATGCAACCCATGGCCTCACTGGCTAAAATATTTTCAAAACCAATTGGTCAGGAAGAATGCCATACATAGAACATATCCTAATTGAAAGTCTAATTGGCAAGAAAATCAGCAGCAGCATTAGCTTCTCTAAACATATGATGTATCTCAACATGCCAATCACAATGGAGTAAATCATGAATATGTATAGGATTGATGAACAAAAGCATAAAGTAAACATATTCCACTGAGAAAGAACTTGATGGAGACGTCAACCAAATTAAATTATCCGACCCCAAAATGTCATCATGTGGCAGTGAGAAACCAATAAAAAAAGCTACCTCTGTACTTAAAAATTGTACGAAAATATTCCATCTCCAACCTTAACCCAAACATATCTTTGACAATAAAATATGAAATGAGGTGCCAAGAATCAAAACTTCTGAGTTACAATGGGATATGAAGATAAAAAGGGACCTACCTCTGCCCAATGATCAAACCAAAAGGATGCCAGCCCCCGTCATTTATTGCCTAACAAACACAAATTTGAAAAGCAGACCAAAGACGCACAAAGCCATGCCAAATAACAGATCTTGAAGAGTGAGAAAATCTGTTGGCAACCCATTATTAGGCGACTTGTATTTAGATTTGAAAAGTCTCACCCAAAGTGCATCAACATCAAAAAGATGCCAGATAATTTTTAAGAATAAAAGCTTTGCAATATACTAGCCCCACCAACCTCTTTGGGCCTATATAACTGCTCCCAATTAATTAAATAAAATTTTCTTGCTTCTGGAGAGGATTCCTACATGAAATTGCAGCAAAGTCTTTCAATTTGATTGCAAATGGAAATAGAGAGGACTAATGTTTGCATCGCTTAAGCTAGAATAAAGAAAAGAACTAACTTTAGTAGAGTAATGCGATTGGCCATCAACAAAATTCACCTTCCAATTAGCCAACTTACTCCTGATCACCTTATCAGCATGTCAAGTGTAAATGTGTTTACCCAACCTGTCATGAATAATCAAAGTGCCCAAATAATGACCGAGATCATTAGTTAAATGAAAACCCGAAAAATGCTTTAAAGCATTAGCAACCTAAAATTGACAACCTTAGAAACACAAAATGCTGACTTCTCTTTGTTAATTAACTGACTAGAACAAACATAAAAATCTTCAAAAACCCCATTGATAACTTCCATTTGATCAAAAGAAGCTTCAGCAAACAAGTTGAAATCATCAATAAAGAAAATGTGAGAAAGAGGGGGACTTCCTCTTCATAAACGGATAGGTTTGCACTTTCCTTCCTGGACTGCCTTATTGATCCCATGAGAAAGGCATCCCATGCATAAAACAAAAATATATAAGGAGAGAGGTTCACCTTGGCGAACTCCTCAAAAGGGAACAAAGCTATCCGTAAGCTCTCCTTTCCAAATACTTTTCGAACCGTTGTGTTTGCCAACATTAAAAAAGCATGGAAAATAAATTAATGGGAAAACTTGCATCAATAAGAATGTCAAGAATGAAATCCTGACGAAGCCAATCATAGGTTTTTTTCAAATCAATCTTGATCATAATCCAACATTTGTGCCGTTTTTTGTTGCGCATAGAATGAGCTACTTTTTGGACAATAATAATATTATTTTTTAGGGCTTTTTACAAAAATATACAGAAAAAAAATAAAAATAACAAAAAATACAACATTCTCCTAATTTTTTCATTAATACAACTTTTTAAATTTTTACTACAAAAAATTCAACTTATATTTTCAGAAAAAACAACTTTTTTACTATTGATATGGCGTCTCCTCCGTCCATGATTTCTTTCCCTTGACCAAAGTTTCTTCTTCTATTTTCAGAGAAAGGAACCGAAAAGAGAAGGGATAGTGGTGGCTTTTGCTTGGATTTTCAGCCAAGAAAGACGTTAATAGCTATGTCGAGCCCTACTTTTCTCTTGGCTGGAGCTATCTGGTTTGTCACTCCCAATTTTTATGTCAAATTAAGAAAATTGTTATCAATATTTTCTTCTATTTTTGTTGTGTTAAAGCTAAGTTTTTCGTTTGTTATGTTTCATTACTAGCAGCACTTTTTCTGGGCATGCTCCTTGGTTTATTTCATTTAGTTTTTAGTCTTGTATATATTTTAAAAGGCATTAATTGATGGATTTTCTAGGACAAAGGGAATGAAACAGCACAAATTATTGAGAGAAGATATTCTTCCAGATATGGCATCGAATCGAAAAGTTCAGCGGTTAGTCAACGAATTCACAGATCTCCTGTCCGAATATGAAAGTGCTGAAATTAATATCGACGAAATTTATTCAAAAGAACCAACTATCTCTCCATCAGCCCTTAATCGAATGGAGCGCAACCAGTCGCAGCAGAATAGCATTGAGCTGGTTAGATCTGTCTCTGATAAGCATATTGATCTTCTTAGGCCAACAGCTAAGAATATTTGCTTTTATTTTATTTTTTTTTTTTTTTAAAGAAAAATAACATATAAATGTATTAGTAAGCTTGAATCCAGTGATTTTGGTTAGCAGATATGGAATTCAACTAAAAATAATACTATTTGGAACAGTAAACGTGCTCGTTTTCATCGTAGCTAGGATGAAATCTATTAAATTTAATTGCATATATAACAACATATCTTAATTAATTAATAAGTGGTTTGGATGAAAAATACTACCTTAAAACGACATATCAATTAAGAGCGAGAGAGTATACACAAAAGCATAAATTCATTATACCAGGTGAGTGAATGTAAGCCACCAGTATATGTACAGTGTACAGAGAAGGACTAATTTCATGAATTTGTCATTATCTCAGCCTCTGGCTCCGTATCAAATAAACAAACAAATAATAATTAATAAAAGAAGATAAAATTATAAAATTATTAAAGGCAGAAAATAGAAAAGGTTTCCCAGGAAGAAGCAGAGTCCTCAAAAACAAACATGCAATATAAGATTTCCCTATCAAGTATATTTATTGGACTGCGTAACCTTCTAAATGCAAATGGTTCACCAGCTAGCTTAGCTTTAGCACCATTTGATCTCTTATCTACATCATCAAATACAACAAAAGGACTAGACAAAGGGAATTGATCAAATGTACACCTAGTACACACACAATATACATCTAGTAAATACATATTATATACACCTAGTAAACGCACAACATATATCAAGTATACACACTGTATACACCAAATACACACAATATATAAGACAAGTACACAATATACAACAAATGTATATGTTTTACGATTACGATAAATATACAAAAAAAATATTATCAAGTATTACATTAATTTTATATTATCATTGCATAATATAACACATACTGTGTACAACAAATACACATATTGTGTACATCAAGTACACACATTATATACATCAAATACACATTGTGTATACACCAAGTACACACCGTGTATACTGTGTACATCAAGTACACACACTATGTATACTAAGTGCACACGGTATATACAATAAGCACACAATATACAACAAATATATTTGTTTTACAATTATAATAAATATACAAACAAATATTATAATAATGCTGAAATAAAGGCATCATCAATCAAATGATCTTAACACAAGCAAAATCAAATTTGTCTGCTTAACAACAGCAACACAAAAATTCTTCTAAATTGATTTGATCAGCAGGTATGTAAGCAATTATTTTGCACACTTGACCAGGCAAAAAGAAAAAAATTCCCACAAAACAATACTGGGTTGAGTTTAAAAATCCAGAGTCTATTATAAAGTGAATCAAAGCTCAAGAGTTGCAAAACAAACATGAAAAAATATGAGAGTTTGACTTACTTCCCCTCATAAACTTTGGCATGAGCACCTTCACCAATCTTGGGTCCAACAAAGAAAAGCTTAGGATCAATCATCCACTTATCATCCAAATTGAACTCTCCAGAATAAAACCCATTACTAGATCCCATTTCTTTCTTTTAACTCTATATCAGCTAATAAAGTACACCATCTATCGACTATGAAAAGAAAAACCCTTTTTTCTATATCACCATTTGAAGTCAACCAAAAACTTAAAAAGCTGAGTCAAGTTAAAAGAAATTAAAAAAGATAAAAACTATAGAAATGAACATGCCCTTATATTGTATCCCAAAATCACGCCTTGCAGATCCAAAAAGATTAACATTTGCCTTTAAAGAGGTGACAAGGAATAAAACCCCACATGTTTCAGAGAAGCTCGACAGTATAAGAAGAAAATAAAATGGTGAAATTATTAAACATGAGAAACAGCTCTGGCAGGAAACAGAGAAATGGATAAAAGCTTATGGGAAAGTGAAGAAAGTAGTAGAATTTATCAATGGAGGATTGAAATTTGAAGTTAATCCCGATCGTCGGAGAAGTAACAAAATCCCGATCGTCAGAGAAGTAACAAAATCCGGATCATCCTTTTTGAATGAGAATGCATTTTATATTTAGGGAAAAAAGTTGTATTTATGAAAATAAAAATTTAAAAAGTAATATTTATGAAAATTGCGGGGATGGTGTTGTATTTTTTGAAAAAAGGTCAAAAAAATTGGCAATTAGGGTAATTTCCTCTATTTTTTATCTAGCACCTCAAAATAAAACTTGCTTGTTGAGGCTCAGTAGAAAATTTAAACAAGGCTCAATTTTTTTGCTAACCGCTTTCATTAGCACTTTATAGACAATCCAAAGAGAACTAATCGGTCTAAAATCACTAACAAAGACAGGCCTATTTTTCTATGGAATGAGGTGATTAAAGTTGTACAAATATAAGGGTCAATGGAACCCAAGGCTATTAACATTTTCAAACATAAAAATCTTAATAATAACATATTATTTCTGAAAGAAAAGGGGTTAAAACCGTAAATAATTAGCATTTATATTTTGGAGATTATTATTCGAAATATGTTTAAATAATATATATTATTTTTTTTTTTTACTCGTTGGTTCATTTTGCAATTTAACTCCAGTTATATTTTCAACCTTTTATTCTAGGCTTTTTCCGATTTTATATCCGGTTGGTGTATAACAGTATATAAATTCTGGTTCAACCCGAATTTAAACACTTGAAATTCTTTATTTTGTCAATCATCAGTTATGTGTCGGGTCGGGTCTGAGAATCATGCAAAATAGAGTGAAAAGCAGCAAGGAGAGCACAGGCTTAGATAATTGGAACCCTGATCCGTTGTTATATCGAAGGAGAGATATGTTAGTGTTTAAATCTCTCATAAACCCACCAATCCCGTCAATGTCAAGACCCATATCTCTTCTTTCCCGCCCTAATCTCAATTCCCCTTTCTTTAATTTCAGAACCCAACTAAAAAACCCTAAAACCCAATCAAGATTTCATCTTTTTGCACAGAACGACAGTGGCACTGACCAAAAGCAGCCAAGTGGGTCAATTAACAACGGCGACGACAGTGATTATTTGAGAGAAGATAAAAATCCAATCTTTAATGTCAAATTGGGCGATTTATTGCTGAACCCAGATCCTGACAACCTCCTGGCCGTTGGATTAACTGGTTTGCTCGCTTGGGCAAGTGCCCAAGTTCTGTGGCAGCTGTTCATTGTTTCCTTGGCAATTCTCACTGCTGCTCTTAAGTACTCTTTCATTGCTGCTTTACTTATTTTTATTCTTATCACATTTCTTTGAATTAGTTTCTGATTTTTTATAATGTCTTCATATCAAATGTTATGGCAATTCTTATCTAATCAGCTTCATGTATGCACCAGGTGCTTCAATTAATATTGGCTATATGTTTATATAATTTTACATTTCTGAAATTTGTATATAGGATCAGCTGGCTTTTTATATTTTGGAGACCTATATCTGCTTTAAAATGTGGGATTTGTTATTGATAAGCTTTAGCAAAATCATGCTGAAGTTGCTTTGTTAGTTTTATCCCCATAAAGAATGTTAGAGTTGTATCTATCTTAACTTGGTACCATTAAATAACCTTCAAGCAATCAAGGTCTCAAACATCAAATCCCTATGTTCGCCATACACCTGAACCAAAATAAGTCTGCCCAAAAATTCATACGCTGAATTTCAGCTGCTGGAGGAGATACCCTTTGTTTGTTGTGTACAAGGCTTTGAGCCAGCCCCCTTCTTGATAGATGTTTGATGGTTGGGCATACTCGTATATCTTTATTGGGATTTGGCTAGCGTTACAGGATACCATGCTTCTTACTTTTTTTCTGCAAATCGGATTGTGTGTCGTATCGTATTATAGATTGTATTGTAAGCTGATTTAACGATGAAAAAAGTTGCTTTGAAATTGTCTTGGTGCCTCTATCATGTCATCCGCTGATAAATGGTCATACGAAAAGAATATTTTATTTGTAATTAAATAGATGGACATTCAATTGCGTCCCTGGCTCTTTGCAGAAGCTATACCAACCGAACACTAGACTGCCAAGATCTTATTTATACATGGTGGCAATGTAGTTTGTGTCCACTGTGGAGGAGCAATAGCATTATGATCTATGCAGATTTTACTTGGTTCTACTTGTTGATTTAGTATGATGACACCCTTTAGTGCATCGTTTTTCAGTTTCTTCCTAATACAATTTTCATTGCTTTGTGGAGAAGTTTACAAGTTGGTCTACATTCTTCCAAATCTTTCAATTGCTGCTACCTTTATATTTCACCTTTCAAGGGCGGCGAAGATTTCTCCGTGTTAATTATTGTAATATTCGATGTCACAAGTACCAGCTCAACCTGCTTAATGCAATGTAGACATTTTAATTTAGCTGTTTTCCAGCAAGATTGTTAGTTCACATTAATGGTTGTCCTTGGGGCATCTTGAGATTGTAAAAGGCGTAGCTTGTGCCTGGTAAATGGGAAGAACGTTGAATTTTTTGCGGTCCAAGTGTTCATTTAAACATCAAAATAACAGGAAACCAGGACGCAAGGAGAGCTTAGGCAATAAGTTGGTTAATTTATATGCTTATTCTTTCAGCCAGTTCAGGCAAAATCAACTATGGCCGCTAGCTGCAGGGGATAGAATTCTGGCATACGGATGTCGCCATGAGCGGCAGTAACTTTGAGGAAGCTCTTATCTTAGTTAAATGGTCATATTATGTAGATTCAATTGCTAATATCTAATCGCAAGTCTGTAAGTTTACCAGCAATAAATTTTACACTTTTGCTTATTCCTAATAGAAAATTGTTACATAATGCTTGGGACTGAAATTGAGTTTCATTCAACATATTATGGTCTATGCCCTCTTGTTTTTCACAATATTTTGAAACATGGGAAGTCTTTTAATGTAAACAGTAATCTAGAAGCAATAATGCATCATTACAAGATAAATGCTACTTGGTCTGCATTACATATGGTCTTCACTGCACACCAATAAATTTGAATTCTAAGTAACTTTTCCTTTTCTAAATACATTTGATACGTCATACGTAATTGAAACAAGAGTTAATTAACAATCATGCCAAAATGCACACAAGGGTTGACGGATGAGCAGGCAACAACTGCAGGTGTTAAATGAAAAATAAAAATGCATGCCAATCCTGTTTAATTTAGAAAGGATGTCTGATATTAGACTTATCCCTGTCATCATCCTATAACCCGGTCTGCATGAGATTGAGAGAATTATCAACTTACTAACATGTAGATAATAAGATTGTTAGACAATCCTATCATAACTGTACCTTGTTAGGCAAATTTCTGAATCAATATAATCAAAGAACCAATACACCATCTTGAGCTTTTCCTCGATGGGGAAGGAATCCACCAGTAAGCACACCAAATTCCAACAATTTTGGTTCCTAATGCCTGAATTTACTGAGAAAATTATCTCCACTTCCAGAGTAAGCCAAAAAGGCCACATGTAAAATCATCGATGTACAATTTGAGCCAATCGAATTTTTGATTTAAGCTTCCTTGCCTCTGCTTGCAAACCAGAATAACGAAGCCCATCAATTACAGCCCGTTTAGATGCTGGGAGAATTTTCATGCCACTGCTTAAACATGATAGCAACAGATTCGATGCAAAACGAAACCTTCTCGCTTTGCAAAGATTGTAAACCAAGGAAGAGTAAGTAAATGAATCCCTTGTCTCCATTGACTCAAATATTTTTAAAGCATGATTAACCTGGCCAACTTTGCCCCAACCATCAACCACACAATTTAAAGCAACCAAAGGTGAATTGAAGCCCATTGCATCCATGTGCTTCATATGTTGCTCTGCGGCTTCAATATTACCTGCCTTACACAGCCCATCTATCAAAATTGTGTGTGTATATTCATCACATTCTAAACCTCTTTCCTCTATTTTATCAACCAATTGATATGCAGATTCCAAATTGCCTTCTTTACAATGCAAATTAATCAATGTATTGTAAGACACTAAATCATGCTTAATGCCACTTTTTGTCATCTTCTCCATGTAATAAGCTGCTTCATTAATCTTACCATTCTTGACTAAAGCAGCAACAACCGTGCAATATGCAAAGCCATCAAAAGTATAACCTTTTTCACTCATCTCCCGGAATATGTCAAGCCCCTGTTCAAACTTCTTAGACCTAAAGTAGCATTTCATAAGCGTAGTATAAGTTATAGCATTTGGTACATAACCAGATGCAGCAACCTCTTTAAGGATTCTCCTTGCTACCCCTATTCTACGAGCTTTACACAACCCATCAATAAGAATATTATAAGTAACTAATTGGGGAGCAAATCCATGTCGCTGTAAGTTCCTGAAGAGCATGAGCGCATTACTCGTGTAACCATTCTTGCAAAGACCATTAATCATAATATTAAAAGTAGCTGCACATGGGGATAATTCATGTAGAATAATTTCCGTGAATACCTTGTTCGCTTCTTCAGGTTTTCCTAGCTTAAAGAAGCAATGCATTAAAGAATTGAAACTCCATATATCAGGAGTTATGCCCATTTGGATCATTTCTTCAAATAAATCAACAGACTTTGACAACAAGCAGTTTCTAGCGGCAGCAGCTATCAAAGAATTGTAGGTAATGACATCTGGGTATATATTGGCTTCTTGCATTCTTTTAAGAAAAGAATAAGCAGCATCAAAACTAACAAGGCGCGAGTAGGCATCAATGAGTGTATTATAAGTGACTACATCAGGAAGTACTCCTAATCTTATGCCATCAACGATGACTGATTCTGCTTTTATCAATTGCCTAGCTTTGCAAAAAGATGCTATACATATGTTCAATAATCTGGTGGACAATTTGCCTGTCATTATACAGAGAAGATACTGCTTGCGAGAAGACGCACCATTCTTCTCCGTCTGAAGCATCAATGCATGCCAAAGACAAAAGAAACAAATAAATAAATAAATAAACAGAGAACAAGTAGAAATGAAAGAAAATTTAGCAAATCATTGATAGAATACATACATATATATTGAATTACATGATTGACAGTCAATGATGACAGCTTTTCAGATTTGAAAAATCAAATACAAGGTAGAAAACTTGAATAGCCAAAGAAAAAAGGATAAGGAAATAAGAGAAATCTTACCCGCAATCGATAGGAGGAGCACGCGATGCCCCCGGAGTACATAGAGTTGTAGCTGCCCAGTCCCCGCAATAGCAAAGAAATGGGCAAGAGACCTACGGTGGTTCGGACGGAGGTGGCCGGAGCTGTGACCTAGCTTAGACAGGTCAGGTGTAAAATAAATGGTGTCTTTTGGGTTGTGATGGATTACATGCTGCAAATACTTTTTTGACTAAATGGATTTCGTTCACCTGTCAGATGGGTCTGGTCTGGCAATTTTCGGGTCGGGTGATTTTAAGTTTCTGATGAGACAACGGACGCTACAGGGGCTGGAAAAAAATAGAAAATACGTGTAAAGAAAAATTATTTCGAAATCAAACTGAAATTTTTATTAATTAATTAATTTAATGAATTCGATTATAATTTTTTATTTTTATATTTTTAATTATAATTATAATTTTTAAATATCAATTAATCATTAATATATATATATATATATATATATATAATTAATTTAATGAATTCGATTATAATTTTTTATTTTTATATTTTTAATTATAATTATAATTTTTAAATATCAATTAATCATTAATATATATATATATATATATATATATATATATATATATAAACTTTCATACCTTAAATTTTTTTTATTTTATGTAAAATTTACATAAAATAATACTTTAAAATAAATTTAAATTTTATTTTTATTTTTATACCTTCATTTTTTATATTTTTTTATAAAATTTATATAATATTTTAAATTAAATTTATATTATATCATTTTATTTTATTATATACTCATATTTATATGAATAACCGATTAACTCTTATATATATTATTTTTTTATCATATATTGGTATTCATATTCTACTAAGTAGTATTTAATTATATTTTTTAATAATTTAAAGTTTATGTTATAATATTTAAAAGTATCTAAAATTTTATTTGACTTAAAATCAAGTATATTAATTTTTAATAAATATCAAATTTATTTTAAAATATTATCTATTAATTTATAGAATATGAATTTTAGCTAGAAAATTATATTTATTTTGTGATTTTTATTTTGAATTATTTTACATATGAAATTGAATTTAACTTTGTTTAATTTATATTTATAATTTTATATTATAAATTTTAATGATTAACCGAAAAATATTGGTTAAAAAATTGAAAATTGAAAATTAAAAAACTGGTTAATCAAATGTAATAAATTGGTTAGTATTTAGTGATTTTAAAAAATCAATATTAATTGACTTATTAATTATTTTACGTAAACCGATTCATACTCGGTCATAGAAAGTTTTGCATAATTTTATAATTATTTGTATAGTATTATTGTGCATCTTTACCGCCTAATCAAATGCATTTTAACAATAGGATGATAAATAAGTATCAACTATGTCTGCGCACATCAAATTATTTTTTAATTTTTTTTATAATTTTAAAATTTTCAATTATTAAATTAAAATTTAATATCATATTACTTTTATTTTTAAAAAATATCATCACTGTCATATTTTGTGGTGTTTTGTCCGTACTCCACACCAAATGGTTAGGCATGCTCAAGTGGCGGGGAATCTCCGATCCCGACGGGGACCCACCCCGAACGGGGCGGAGAATCCCCGAAATTTCCCCCCATGGGGGCGGGGACAGGGAAAAAAATCCCCATCCTAAAATCGAGGGCAGAGATGGGGAATGGGATATCCGCCCCCCAAGGATCCCCGCCCCGAAAAATATATATAAAAGTCCTTAATTTTCTAATTATTTACGTATATATGTCATTATATAAATAGGTAAAACCCTAGCATTTTCATTTTTCTTATCCTCTTCCTACATTCCTCTGCTGTTCTCTCTTTGCTCTTTACCGCTACTTTGTTGTTCATCCTATCCCTCCACAAATAAATCCCCAAATTCAATTTTCTTTCATCTACACATGAGTTGCAAGTAAGACAAACCTTATTTCTCCCCCATGACCGCCCTCCCTACCCTAAACGGCGTCACCCTCTCCCCACCTTCTCATGCTTTTCTATTTCAGTACTTTCCTTGGGAAAATCAATCAACAAACAAAATGGGCACTCACATTTCTCAAATCCATTCGGAGCAATTGATCGAAAAGCTTGAGATCTTCAAGATCCATGGCACAGACAAGCATGGCCACACTATCCTTCGTATTATCGAAAAATTCTTCCCCGGTATATGCGTATTTCTATGTATTTTTCTTTTTGTTTTTCTTTCATTTTTGAATGAAATTCATGGTTTCTGATATTTTTCTATGCACTTGAATAGCTCGGTTGCTTAGTGTGGATTTGCTTAAGAAATATTTAGAAGAGAAGATTTATCCTCGATTGGAGAAGAAGCCATTTTCTTTGTTGTACATTCACACCGGAGTTCAAAGGACCGAGAATGATCCTAGCATCTCAGCCTTGCGATCTATTTACGATGCCATTCCAGTCAACGTCAAAGAAAATCTTCACGCCATTTACTTTATCCACCCTGGTCTACAGGCTAGAATCTTCCTGGCCACCTTCAGTCGTTTACTGTTCAGCGGTGGGTAATTACGGCGCATTTTAATATATATCCGGTTTCTAAAGCCCTAACTTTCTATATATTTCAGCTTAATAAATTGAATAAAATAATATACCATATACAAATAATGCGGATGCAGGTTTTTTGTGCTATTGGCAGCTATCCCAAACAATAGTATTTAAGAAAAAATAAAAAGACAATCAGGGCATGTTAAGTATTTTATATATACTAATATTATATGTCTGCATATCTAATACACATGATAAATTATTTAATTAAACAATGATTTATTTTTCTTATGTTTTTATTTTATCGCCTTAAAAAATTATACTTTATCATTTTATATTAATTGTATCTGATTTTAAGATATTTTTGTTTTTTGATTTCTTATTATAATTCTTTTTTATTGAATATTTTGTAATAGAAAAATTTTAAGTATTATTTCAATGTAAAAAAGAAAATGTTTGCCACAGATCTATACTTCCTTTTTTCTATGGCAGATCTTATATGCAGAGCAGATAATAAAATAATATACCTCATTGAAAAATTAGGTGATGCTCTTAAGGGAAAAGCAGCCACCAAGTTGAATTTTAATTTTATGTGAATTTAAAAAAAATTATATGGTATATTTAATTCGGGCCGGGGAGGAGTGACTAGGGTATCCCCGCGGGGCGAGAATGGGGGAGATTTTTTCCCCGTGTGCCAGGCAGGGGCGGGGACGGGGATTCCCCGACATTGCATGGGGCGGGGAGTGGGGAACCCTTTCCGGTCCCCGCCCCGCCCCGTGAGCATCCTTACAAATGGTGCAGCGTGCATAATTTGACACATGCTAACCGAGTTAAATTTGCAGCCGTCATTTTATATTTCTTAACAAAAATCGATAGAAGTAATGAAAAATTAAAATAATATTCACTCTCCTCTGCTACGAGTATATCCCTGTAGAGAAAATTAAAGTCAGAAAAAACTGGTTGCTTCAGTGCATTGCCGGCAAGCATATGCGCGTGGGTGGCAGTAAAAGATTTCTTCTAGCAATAAGAGCCCTCAAATATTTATATTAAATGCTTGTAGAAGCAGGTGGCAGGATCAAGCCATCCTTCCCCATTCAAGTTCTTGCTGAATTTTTTTATGGATGAAAATTTTTTTTTGAACGAGTAATGATTAGTCTATAAATTTAGATTAGTAGCAAATTTTTCCATGGTTAGTGCCACTTCTTTTTGGTTAAAAGTGCATTTTTTTCCCTTGATATTTTTTTAAATGGGCAAATTTTCTTCTAATATTTTATATGGTACAATTTTGCCCCTCATATTTACAAAATGGAAGATTTATGGCCTTACTATTAATTTCAGTTAATATTGACCATATTGTTGCTAATTGACTGCTGATTGGACGATAGGTGACACATGTCAAGTAACCACTGGATACATCAGATGACATGTGGCATGTGTGCATGTCACATGATTATGGCCAAATGTGCATTTTTGCTCCTGATGTTTGCCAAAATGAGTAAAATTGCCTCTAATGTTTCATATATGGTGTAATTTGACCCCTTTTATTTGCAAAATGAGAGATTTATGCTATTACTGTAACTTTTCGTTAATGTTGACCATTTTGCTGTCTGTTGATTGCTGATTAAGGATGACATGTGTCAAGCAACCATTGGACACATCAGATGACATGTGGTGTGCGTTCATGTTATGTGATGGGTTAAAAAACATCACCCAATTTATACATTTCTCTCTCACAATCTCACATATTGGGTTTTTTTTATTTCTTTTTCATCCACCAAAAGATTAATCACATCCATTTTGATTAACAAATAGTGAGGTAAATGATAGGCCGATTAAAAGAAAGTAAGCAATGACTCCAGATCAAAATCAAAGTTTGATAAAAATGCAGTGAAACTTCTTTTTAAAAAAATTATATTATTATTTCAATCAATTACAAGTTTCCCTATCAAACTTAATTAATTTAACCCATTAATTACATCGTACATTCAATTCCCATGGTTGTTCCCTACCTACCTAACATTTCAATATGGTTATGAATAAATAAAAAATGTAGTAGCATGTAGAAACTGGTTTTGACAAAAAATGAAAACAAAAGAGAGAGATGTAGAACAATTAAAAAAATAACTAAGCAATTCACAACTTAGAGAAGAAAATATAGGACAAGTCAATAGTTGCCTAAGACATGACATGCATGCGCATTATGTATCATGTGATGTGTCCAATGGTTGCTTGATACGTGTCACCCTTCATTCATGTCAGTGGTCAATAGATGGCAATATGGTCAATGTTAATGGCAAGTTACAGTAGTGGCATAAATCTCTCATTTTACAAATATGAGGAGCAAATTGCACCATATATAAAAAAAATTAGGGGTAAATTTGCCCATTTCGACAAATATCAGGGGTAAAAATGCATCATTGGCCATATTCACGTGACATGCACGCATGCCATATGTCATCCAATGTGTCCAATGATTGCTTGACATGTATTACTATCATCCATGCAATGTCCTAAATAATTTGATCCGAAAAGAATTTATAGTGGACTAGAAATCTCTGAATTAAAACTACATATATATATATATATATATATATATATATATGTACACACACACACATGTATGTATGTATGTATGTATGTATGTATGTACATAACACTGCTAACAATTCCTTCACTGCAAAAATTCACCTAATTAACACTAAAAGGCCAATTTTTGCAGTGAGGGAATTATTAGCAGTGTTATTTTTGCTTATTTTTAATCTAGAGGTGCATCACTCTATGGAGTAAAAATCCATTCAACCAAGTGGAATCCCAACTGGTGGAGTGAGTTTTTGCTCTACCGTGTGTCATTTTTTTTTTAAAAAGAACAAGCTAAATTAATTAATTTGATTTTTGATGAAACTGTGGCATACGGGGGAGCATCACTCGTTAGAGTGATAGATCACTCCACTAAATGGCCCATCACTCCATCGAGTGATGCCACTTTAAAAGCCTAATTTTACTTGCTTAATGACTCACTCACTCATAAACTCCAGTGAACTTCACAATTTTGCCTAGTTTTTGTGTTTTCTCTCTGCGTGCTTCAATTGCTGTTAAAAATTCATTGTGTTTCATCCAATTGATCAAGTAAGTTTAAATTAGATTTGATATCTCTTTAATTGCATTGCCATTTACATTTTATCTTTTACATAAAATGTAGTTATATAGTTACTTTGGCTTAAATTTTTGCCTTGTTTATGACTCTTTTTGTGCTTTCTATGGTCATAGCTACATTTAGTGTCTATAATAGATTGTATTTATATCAATTTGGGTTTAAGATAATTAAAATTGCATTAGTTATAGCTTAGTCAATATGTGCACACAACATGTTCGATAAAATATCAAAAATGTCTAAGTGATTCAATTTAACTATGTACCTAGTTTTTCTTCATCGTACCCATTTTCATTCCTCCACTGAGCCTCACTTAATATTCAGTCAAATTTGCACACTTTCACCTAAGGCACTCAAGGTTTAGCTTTAGTTTTTACATCAATTCTCTTTTCATTGCACTAAGCAAGTACTCTATAACTTGTTTAATCCTGCATTTTACATATGTGTATTGCTTGGAATGATATTGAATTTGGCCATGGTGTTCCTACACTTAAGCTTGCTTTAAAGCTTGTTTTGAGTTCAATTAATATTTCTCTTGCATTTCCTTTCCATTGAGCTTACTTATTGTGTGAGAATGACTAATTATTTCACCTATTATTGTAAATTTTGTTGAGATTACTTTCACATTGACTTAATTATTATTTTTTGCACACAATAGGTTCAATAATTAGCCTCAATGACTAAGTTTAACTCTTTTGCTTCATTTTTCCTAGTCTCAACCATCTTGTACCAATCTTATATGTCATTTTACACTTGTTATCTACATTTTGCTCACTTGATATAATGCATTTGAAATTGATGACCTTGAGCTTCATTTGGCTTGTTGCTTCTATAATGAATTTTTGAACTTTAACTTTTAAGACATTTATTTTTGGCAGTAAGACTTACATAGGGGCCCTTATAGAAACAAGGAATGCTATTGCTCTTAGTCCTTCCAGGTTATGCATTCTATTTTTTATTGATCCGATCACTTTTAGGGAGAGATTTTGATCCAAAGCACACATTTCACCACCACCACTTTGCTACCACATACATCCAAGCTCAACATTGTTGAGGACAACAAGTTCTTAAAGATGGGGATAGAGCACAACTAAATTTGTTTTTGAACTAAAAAAATTCAAGGAAGTTCTTTATCTTGCTCATGAATTGTTTTAGTTACTTTGTATTAGTTGTTTTTTTTTTTTGTTATTTAGATGGTTTGTAGTTTGCATACTAGTCCTATAGTTAGTTCACATTGTCACTTAAATTACATAAAGTTTAGTTTACCCCAATTTTTCTCAGAAATTGAACAAATTGAACTCAAATTTAGAATGTCCATAAGTCAAAACTTTAGTTTAGCAGTAAGACAAGTAGGTTGTTCAGTGAAATCTTATGCTAGTTTACTACTCAATTTGGTTTATAATCATTAGTTTCCACTCATCAAGCATGAAAGACCAGTTTTTGAACATTAGAAAAAACCAATGCATTGAAATGGTTAAGCAAGGAATTTTAAGATACTAGAACCTTCCTTATCACCCTTCAAAGCATAAAAGCAACTTAAAAAACTTAGAGAGTGATCAAGGTAAAATTTTCTTGTTGAGCTAATTAAAAGACTACTTTTTTACCTTTTTTATATCATTAACCTTTGTAAGCCAAATTTGAGCTTAATGAGGTGTGCTTAAAGTGTACCATATTTTTTGTTCTTATTACACTCATCTATTAACCATATAGCCTAAAAGCTTTTATCTACCCTCTAGAATTGCCACTCTAGATTTGGATGGATTTACATTTATTGGGCATTTCAATTAAATGTGATGAGAAAAGTTGTATCATTTAGGGCAAAAATTATGAGAAAAAGTCAAGTAGTTATGTAAAGTTTTTATTTACCCGCATTATTGTTAATTACCAGAAAAAGAAGCTATTCTTAAAAAAAGGAGAAAAAAAATTGAAAGCTAGCATATATGGCAAAATTTTAAGTGTGGGGATTCACAAGAGAAAGAAATTGTGACTTCTTAAAAGTGAAAAATTAAGCAAAACGTGAGATTTCAGTCTTATAATTTATATATGGAAATGTTTAATATTTAAAGGGGTGTGAGTAGGCAAGCATGGAAAAAGGAATTGTGCTTAGTAATTTAAAATTTTTGAAAATGGAATTTATTTAAGTATAAAGTGGCTAGTCTCTTTAAGTATCTATTGTCCATTCTTTGATAGCCAATCTATTAACCCCATTACAACCTAATTAAGACCTAAGTGATTTTATCCTTTGCTTTGAGTTGTTTAGCGGAGATGACTTTCGGGTTTTGGTGCTAAAGGAGAGGCCTATAGTGTTTCTAGAGTTTCAAGTGTGAAATCACATGTATACTTAGTTGTACATCAATTCTAAAGCTTGATTATAAAGTGCATTGGTATTTTTGACTTTGGAAAATGTTAAAACTATTTTGGTCTTGCACATGCATATGAAAATTGATTTTCATTTCCTTATTTTAGTTTATTCTAGCAAGGATTGTATTGAGTGCTTTTGTTAATTTTTGAACTTTTTTTTGAATTGCATGATTCTGAGTTAAAGTTTGATTATCTTGAGAAGTTGATTTGTTCAGATTTGCTCGGGGGCGAGCAAAGGCTAAGTGTGAGGTATTTGATAAGTGTGAATTATACTATATTATTAATGTGTGTTTAGTGTATTTATTGTGTAATTTAGTGTTAATTTTGTTAAATTATTGTTTAATGTCTTAAGTTAGTATTTTATGAGCCTAATTATTTAATTTGGTATTTTTAGGTATTTAATTGAAAAAAAAAAAGAAAATTGAAGGATTAAAGAGGAATTTTAGCTTTGTTATGTTTTTAAGGAATTGAGGAATTAGTTTCGTGGGTTACAGAACCATGTCACTTCATAGAGTTACTTTTCACTCCATGGAGTGAGTTATAAGGGAAAATGCATAATAGAGTGAAATATCACTCTACCGAGCAGTCCAAGCCAACAATAGCAATCGGTGGATTAAAATTACACTCTACCGAGTCAAAAAATCCAAATTACTATTGGACTACTCTTCTCTGCTGAAAAGAAAGTTATTTGCTAGAATAAGAAGTCTTATGCTGAATAGAAAGTTTGAAGCCTTAAAACTTCTTATTTTCAAGCTATAAAAGCACACCTAAATATCAGAATTGAGGGGAGGGACGAAATTAAGTAAAGTAATTATGTAAGGATTTTCTTTAGTTAGTTTTATGATTTTTATTATTTTTCTTAATTTCTGTAACGTAGTTTAGGTTTAAGTTTTCTTAGTTTAGTTTTCAATTATCTTAAAGATTCAAGCTTTTTACTAATGTGTTGAGAAGTCATCAGGAGCAAATTTGAAGCTTCATGAGTATTGTATCTTTTTATTTTTGTTTTTCTTTTATTTCAATCATATTTAGTAAGTAATTCTTTTGCTTTTGCTGAGGGAACTTGAACCCTCATATTTCTTCATGTAATGACTTGGTTTGTTCTTTAATCGAATGCAATTTGGTTATTACTTAATTCCTGAGCAGAAATCCTTATCTTGAGTTATATTTATGTTGATTGTTGATTTGTTGAGAAATGGTTAATAATCAACTATAATATTGGCTTAAAGTATAAATGTTTATAGTTTGACTTGTTTAATTTGATGCATTGTTATTTCCTAAAAAATGTGATAACTGTGTATTAAATTTAGGTGAATTAAAGCTATGATGAGGTGAATTAAGAGTGAATTAAAGTGAGATTTCTTGAGAACGGATCTGAAAGATATTTAGGAGTTCATGAACTTCATTTTTATGCTGAGTATTAAATTGTTTTGAGTAAGAAAATTTGATATTTGGAGAAGTTATCTGAATTTATTGCCAGTTTTTAATAATCAATTGCATTATCTTTAACTAAGTTATATGCATTAGAAATTGAGGTGGAAGGTACTTTAGTAGAAGTATTTTTGTTATTGCTCTGTGTTTAATGCATGTTAGTCTAATTTTTGTTTTTGTTTTGTTTTATTGTTAATTTATTTTAATTCTTATCTTTAAAATCAAAAACTTGGGGAATAATATCAGATTAATTTAACTCATTTAACGATATTTGGCTTAGCAATCCATGTTTTCTTGGGTATGATATTTGGGATCTTAATCTATATTTTCCTATATTGCTAGCTAATCTAGTATATTTGCTATACACCAGTCAGTAGTATGCTATGAATGTATATATTCTTTGAAGTTACATGTTACCTACCTAATAACGAATAATCAATATAAGAATCACACTTTATTTAAGATTGTAATAATTATTGTAAAGATGAACTTTTCAAACATGAACTAATAATTTAAACATATATACACACATATATATGTGGTTAATTCAAGATTTAAACATAAGTTACTATACTAATGCATTAATAAACTAAAAAATAGGTAAGAAATACGAGATTGACTTAATAGTGCTAAACAAATTAAGACTATCAATAAATGCATATGATAAATAGGATAATGATGGGCAAGTAACATGAATGTTTGTATGTTATGGAATTGCGTTAGTAGAATAAATGCTTAGAAAACTAATTATCCAAGCTTAATCACTTAAGAACAACCCTTAGAATTCAACTGTAAATTTAGCTTATATGACCTTGTATACTAAATAAGTACTTTAATAAGTAATCAAATGAAGTAAGCATATTATAAACCAAGATGATTAAAGTTTTAGTAAAGATATAATAATTGTGCATAATAGGGGTAAGATGCATAATGTTTGTAATATTATGAACATATTGTCTGCTCGTGATACTTTCTTATTAAATGTTTAATTGTATGCTCAGATGTGTGTATGTTATCGATGACTCCTATGAAATATCATCTTTTTGATTTATGTTCCCCAGTAAGCTTTAAGTTTAGCACGGGTATTTATCCATGTAGGTACAAGAAGTTAAGATTTGATTTGAAGGGACAAGGCCTACTGTCGCCAGGCCAACACGAGAGATAGAAGTAGTCAAAGTATGAAGTTATATTTTGTTTTTGTCCTTGTAATCTTTATATTGTGTTAAGTAAAAGATAATATAAAGAACAATGTAGGGGTTATGTATTGTAACCAAGAGCATTGTTTATATAGTTTTCACTTTATATTGATGTATGTATATGTATAACAGCATGACCTAACACAACAATTGCACAAATAGTTTAATTATGTGTAGAATACTATATAAGATGATAGATAACAGGAGGATTTAAAGTAGGCCTTACACTTTTTTGTTGATCTTTGCCAAATAGGTATTTAAAACTCTCAAAATAAAATAAAAATAACTAAAACATTTTTAAAAAATAAGATCTTAATAATATATATATATAAAGAAAATAATTTAGACACATTAAAAATCACATTTTAAAGTTAAAATTTCATTTTAAACATATAAAGTTTATTAAATCATCTTATTATTTATTGAATAGCTCAGATCCAATCAAATATCAAGCAAACTATTAAAAAAAGGTTAGATCCATGACGTCCAATAGTGAAAGTATAGATTTAGTCTAAGCAAATAATAGGTCAATAGTATAAATGGCTTTATGATGTTACCTTCAGTGATTTTCTTATAATAATAATAATAAAACCTTAGTGTCCTTAGGACTCTATTTGGAATGGCCAACACTTTTTTTGGGGTAAATTGGTTCCCTTAAATAGGAAACAATAAGTTGGTACAATAAATAAGTGAGTCATGGGCTTATGGGTGGGACTCAACGAGTCATATACCTAAGTCACACCCCAAAATAAGTGAGTCCTTAAGTGGGACTCACGTGGTTTAAACTCAGTCTAGCCCCTATCTTGTTACTTTTCGACACCTTGGACCACTTTTTAAGGTTTAAAAGCCTTAAAAAACCTCCAAAAAATAAAGATTTCTATATTAAAAAATAAAGATTTCTATATGAAAAAAAAAGAAAGACCTCTGAACATTAGATTTCATACATTTAAAAAGAAAAAAAGGATCATGCTCACTAGGTAACTTTGATAAAAGCTGACTTAGGATCCAGTGTCAACAATTATCCCTAACTTTGGGAAGGCTAGGACACTAAGTGTCTAGGCAAACCAATGTTTAGAGTGAGAGAAATAGATACGTACCTAAGGAGGCAATCTCCTAGATACCTCTTCAAAAGGCTTACCATAAAGATGGATGGAGTGATCGGTGCTAGCTTGTCGAAAATGGTCAATTATGCAGTCTTTGTTCATCCTTTAAAAGGTATCATATGTCGGTGGTGGATGGAGTTGATCAATGCTAGCTTCTCAACATATCATGACTTCGGTTTTAACAATCTTGATTTTAGGTGCCCACTCGGAGGTCATAGGTTAAAAAATGATGTTTGTAAGAGATGGACATCGGGGTCTTTGATTTGATGCGAACATCAGGATCCTGAAGGTAAGGTGGATATTAGGGTGTGATATGCATCAAACCCCCAATTAGTATTTGGCTTGTCTTAAGAGTTTGCTTTTAGGACCTGAGGCTAGATGAAGATTCATTTAACTTATAAAGGCTAATCAGTTCATAATGGATAGAGATTCAACCTTATTTTCCAAGGGTAAGGCCTAAAAAAGGCATGAGATAGTGTCTGAATGTATCCTTATGCCATTGTTGGAAATTAACCTACATAGGCATCTGTTGGGCATCACAAGGTAGGTATTATAGAGTTGCTACCCAATAAAGTAATGGAAAATAAGTTCTAACCTTATAAGGCTAAGACTAGAGATAAGTTCGAGACCTTACTCTTATTCATACCCTTGGTTAGTGTTATATAAATAGGTTTTAGGATTAATTTTTTTTTATCTCTTTTCTCACATGAGCTATCATGCTAGAAATAAAAGGTGTACTTGGTAACGTTCAAAAGTTGTAAAACATGTTATAAAGAAAACAATAAAGCATGGAATAGATGTTAGTGGTTATGCTCTAGGCCATACTTTTATTTTTTTTATGTAATGTCACATTTCATTTTATAAAATTGGATTTTCTTCATGTTATTATATTTTGGCATGTTAGAATATAATAATGTTTATAAATAACAATTTAATGTTATTTTTGGATATCCCTAGTCATTTATCATTAAAGAAATAATGATAAATAAAGACTAGTACAAGTTTGATTGATAATCATAGGATGATTATATATGGTGATATAAATCAAACTTATAGGTACTTATTGGAGAATACGGTACTAGATAGACCCGCTATGGGATTGATAATCATGGGATGATTATATTCTGAGTAAGGTGTAATTATGTGTTGGTAATGATAAATTAAGACTAAGAAGAGTTAAAACCAAGAATAGGTGAAAGTTAAATTTGCTTGCAAAAGAGTTTAATAGACATCTAGGAGGTTAAAATTAGATTTTTAAGTTAAGTGTTGAATTATTCCTAATAAGATATGTTTAATGCTTAGAATGATATTCTTGTTTAAGATATCTTATCTTTTACTTCTTATTTCTTCGTGATCACTTGTGTTCTCTTTTTGATTCAGTACTTGCAATATAAGATAAAGTGGATAGTCCTTTAGTGAACGTTGTCTTTAATATTGTTTTTATCAACCTTGTTTACTTGCTTTTATTTAAGTGTTAGTTTAAATTACTTTAATCTTTAATATTTTGCTTTATTTTGTTACTTTTGGTTACTTAAATTTTTGTCTTTAATTTAGTTAAACTCTAATCATTGCAACCTTGGAATTTCTCTTCTCTCTCACACACAGTTTTCAATCTAAAAATCTAAAATCTTTCACACTTACATAAGTTTCCTTTGGGTTAGATATTTAGGGGTCATAATTATATTTTCTTATATTATTAGCCAATCTAGTACACTTGCTAGACACCGATTATTGAGTCCAAACTTGACTCATGTTACTCTTTAGAGGCCAAGCTTGTGATCCAAATAAGGATCTCTCCGAACTTAGCTCCTCATTTTCTCCAACCAGTAAAAGAAACTTTTTAAAGTTCACAAAAGATGGAAATTTTATATGTTTGATGAAGTATGACTCCTACTTTGACTCATTTAAAATTAACTTTACCAGCTTATCTAGCCTTAATAAATCCTTCAAGATGACTAAATCCAATGCCTCCACGTGAAAGTTGAACACTTCTTGCTCTTTTGGTGATAAATTCTCCGCAAAAGGCTGAAGCACACCTTCTAACCAAACACATGACTTGTCTTCAAAGATGAGTTATTCCTTTTCTATTTCATTTACCTCAAAATTAGATATTTTCTTATCCACCATTAATGAATGATTCACTTCCTCCTCTTTCTTACTACCATCACTTTGAAATTGCATTGTAACACTTAAGATTTCTAGTTTGGATTCCAACCTTTCAATTCACTTTTCTTGATCCCTTAATAAACTCTTTTGTCTCTTAATTTTCTTTTCTTGATCCCTTAATAAACTCTCTTGACTCTTGATTATCTCATCCCCATTCCTTAACTTCTTCTCTTGATTTCATAAGTTCTCCTCTTGAATTCTAAATGTAGCCTTCCACTTTTCCTTTTCAACCTTAAATTGTTTCTCCTGACTTTCAAGCATTTCCAAAAGAACTTATTATTTGGAAGTGGTGGCTTCTTCAGTCGTGCTTGGAGAATAAAGAGCATTAAAAGATGGTAAATAAGAGATCAATGAATGTGTATGCAAGAGCTATATTTCTTGCAAATCTTTTTTAGGTCATTCATTTGCACTTTCAAAAGGAATAATTCATAATATTGGACATCATCTTGAAAAATGTCTCAAAATTTTCCTGCAAAGAATAATCACCAGATTAAAAACAAACAAAATAAAAATCTTAGGTGAACTAAATTACATATATTAAACAAACAACATTGTTGTTCCTTGGCAATAATGCTAAAAACTTGATCGGTGTCTAGCAAGTGTACTAAATCAGCTAGTAATATAGGGAAATAAGATTAAGACACTAAATATCTTACCTAAGGGAACATGGATTGCTAAGTAAAATATCTATGTCCAAATTAAATTATTCTGAGATTGTTTCCCAAGTTTTTTAATTGAAAATAAGAACTAAACTAAATTAACAATTAAACAAAATAAAAAGTAAAACCAAACTAACATTAATTAAAAATAGAGCAATAGCTAAAATACTTTTGCTAAATGAATTATCCACCTTAACTTCCATTGTATTAACTCAAATCAAAAGTAACACAAGTGATTTTGGAAAAACTAGCAATAAAGCCAAATATCTTAGTCAAGAGTATCATTTTAAGTATTAAACCTTTGTTATTAGGAATAATTCAACACTTAGCATAAAAATCCAATTTTAAACTCCTAAACATCCATTAAACTATTTTTTTAAGCAAACTTAACTTTAATCTATTCTTAGTTTAACTTTTCTTAGTCTTAATCCACTCTTACCAACGCACAATTATCTTAAATTCAAAATATAATCATGCATCAACACTAATGAATTAACTTAATAACATGCTGAAATCAATAATCATCCATTAATCAAATAAGTTAATCAATAATTCAATAACAACCAAAGATAGGAATTTGCTCACGAACTAAGAAATAATCAAACTTGGATTGAATTAAAGCTCAAACTAAGTCATTACAATAAAAGAATGAGAGTTCAATTTCTCTCAGCAAAAGAGAAGAACACTACTTACCAAACATAATAAAAATAAAAGATAACTAAATTAAAATGATACAATACTTATAAAGCTTCAAACTTGCTCTTGCTGACTTCTTAGAACACCAATAAAAAGCTTAAGTCTTTAAGAGATTTAAGAAAAAAGAAAATAAAAAAAACTAAACTATAAACTACTGTACAATTTAACTAAAGAAAACTAGATTAAAAACTAAAGTAAAAATTCATAATTATTGCTTTCCCGTCTTTTTGGTGCCTTAAGCATTAATATAGCCTCCAAAGAAGAAGTTTCTTTTTTGTGCCTTGTAACTTCCTAAATCAAGTTGTAAAAGAGTTTCAACCAAAAAGGAAGTCTTTTATCATTAAAATACAACAAATACTCAGGTAAGTGGCTTTATATACTTAGTTGAATGATGAAATGCTCAGAAGAGTGCCTAGGATACTCAATTAAGTAATTTTCTACTAGGGTGAGTGAATTACCCTTTGGGTGAGTGATTTCCTTCTTGGGTGAGTGCTTAAACACTAAGAAAAGTGAAAACCCACATGGTTAAGTGTTTTTTCACACTCTCCCGAGTACTCCAATGCTGTCCCTTACGACACTTTCTTGCATTCTTTCCCAAATTTATAATTTTGCCCCTTAACTTCTCATTTCTTCAATTTACTCTTTTTCTTTAATTAAGCTCTAAAAAATACCAAAACTTACAATTAAACCTACAAACACACAAATTAACTAATTAATTATAAAATCAACCAAATTAACTAATTTAAAAACCTAAAAACATGCTAAAAACATAGTATAATTCACAATTATCAAATCTTAAGGCTATTTTCCCGCTTTTTTGACATAATTGTCCCTTGTTAGCCTTTTTGAGCTCAATAAGGCATGCTTAATGCATGCCATTTTTATTTTTCTGGTTACACTCATATCTTTGCCATATAGCCTAAAAAGCTTTTATCTTCCATTCTATAATTGGCCATTCTAGGATTGGATAGATTAATTTTTGATTTAGTATTGTAAAGGGTGTAGTAAGATAATTTTGAGATTTTTAGCAAGGGCTTATAGATGAAGTCAAGTATGTAGTTAAGATCCCCCTTATTTTTACCCATTTTATCATTTTATTGCTAGATTTGAAGCTAGTATAAAAAATAAAAGAATATAGAAAGAATGAAAAAAAGAAAAGAACAGGAAGAAAATTTTAATAAAGCCAGCAATATATGGTAAAATTTTAAGTGTGGGATTTTTACAAGTGTAAGAAATTTTTGGCTTCTCAAAAGTTATGGAATTGATAGTTTAAGAGGAATTTCAGTGATGTTCTCTCTCAAGAGTGCTTAATATGTATGGGATTGAGTAAGTAAGTATGGAAAAATGGGTTGTACTTAGTTAATGGAAATTTTGGGAACTTGGTCTATTCAAGAATAAAGTAGCTATTCTTTTTATTATCTTTTATCCATTCTTTGATAACCAATACCTTAATCCCATTACAATCGAATTAATACCTAAGTGATTCTATGTTTGCTTTTGAGTTATTTAGCGGAGATGACCTTTGAGTTCCGATGCTAAAAGAGAGGCCTATAGTATTTTTAGAGTTTCAAGTGTGAAACCACATGTATACTTAGTTCTACATCAATTCTAAGATTGATAATGAAAGTTTATTGGTGTTTTGATTTTGGAAAGAGCTTAAAATGTTTTGGTCTTACAAAAACACATAAGGAAACCAACTCATATTATCTTATTTGAATTTATTCTAGTTACAAATTTTGATAAGTGGTCTTGTTAATTGCTAAACATGGTTTTAAGATGCATAGTTCTTTACTAAACTTTGATTATTTTGAGAAGTTGGTTTGTTCAAATTTACTTGGGGGCGAGCAAAACTAAGTGTGGGGTATTGGATAATTGTGAATTATACTATATTTTTAGTATGTTTTTAGGTGTTTAAATTAGTTAATTTGGTTGATTTTATGTTTAATTAGTTAGTTCGTGTGTTTATAGGGTTAATTACAAGTTTTGGTGTTTTCAGGGCTTAATTGAAGAAAAGGAGTAAATTGAGGAAGGAGAAGTTAAGGGGTAAAATTGTAAATTTGGGAAAGAATGCAAGAAAGTGTCGTGAGGGATAACATTGGAGTACTTAGGAAAGTGTGAAAAAACACTCAGCAAAGTGGGTCTTCACTCTCTTGAGTTCTTTAAGAACTCACCCAAGAAGGAAATCACTCACCCAAAGAGCAATTCACTCACCCCGGTAGAAAATTACTCAACCGAGTATCCAAGGCACTCTCTTAAGCATTTCATCACTCAGCTGAGTATCTAAAGCCAATCTCTTGAGTATTTATTATACTTTAATGATAAAATACTTCCTCTTTGACAAAAAATTTTCTACAATTTGATTTAGGAAGTTACAAGGCATAGAAAACTTCTTCTTTGGAGGCTATAAAAGCATGCTTAAGGATTCAAAAAAAGGAGATAGCAATAATTATGAATTTTTACTTTAGTTTTTAATCTAGTTTTCTTTAGTTAAATTGTACAGTAGTTTTTAATTTTGTTTTCTTATTTTCTTTGTTCTCAATTCTCTTAAAGACTTAAGATTTCTACTAGTGTTTCGCGAAGTCATCAAGAGCAAGTTTGAAGCTTCATGAGTATTATATCTCTTTGTTTTAGTTTTTCTTTTGCTTTAATCATGTTTGGTAAGTAGTTTTCTTCACTTTTTCTAAGAGAAACTTGAACCCTTATACTTTTATTGTAATGTCTTCATTTATGCTTTAATTCAATGCAAATTTGATTATTTCTTAGTTTTGAGCAAATTCTTATCTTTGATTGTTATTAGATTGATTATTAATTTATTTGATTAATAGTTAATGATTTATTTAAGTATGATAAATGATATGTATGTTCTTAGGTTTATTCATTCGTACTGATGCATGATTATATTCTGAATTTAAGATAATTGTGTGTTAGTAAGAGTGGATAAAGATTAAGAAAAGTTGAACTAAGAATAGATTGAAGTTAAGTTTGCTTGAAAAAGAGTTTAATGGATGTTTAGGAATTTAAAATTGGATCTTTATGCTAAGTGTTAGATTATTCCTAATAAGAAAATTTAATGCTTAAAATGATAGTATGAATAGGATATCTGAATTTATTTATTGCTTTTTCCATAATCACTTGTGTTACTTTTGATTTGAGTTATTACAATGGAAGTTGATGTGAATAGTTCTTTTTGCAGAATTGTTTTAGTTATTGCTCTATGTTTAATTTATGTTAGTTTAGTTTTAGTTTTTCTTTATTGTTAATTTAGTTTAATTCTTGGGTTCAATTCAAAAACTTGAAAGATAATCTTAGATTAATTCAACTCACTTAAAGATATTTTACTTAGTAATCTATGTTCCCTTGGGTACAATATTTAGGGTATTAATCTTATTTTCCTGTATTACTAGCCGATTTAGTACACTTGATAGACTCCAGTCATCCACCTTAAAAGCCTTGGCTTTGCATCCTTTTTGTTCAAAAGATACTTGAGGGTAGCATGATCTAAATATACTATAACTTTTTGCCCAATGAATAAGCTCTAAACTTATCGAATGCATAAAAATAGCCATAACTCCTTTTCTATGGTGGTATAGTTGATTTGAACTCCATCTAAAAACTTACTTGGATAATAAATCACGTAGGGTTTACCTTCCTTCCTTCGCTCTAAAACTACCCCTACTGCAAAGTTGCTTACATCACACATAATCTTGAATGGTTCATCCCAATTAGGTGGCTTCAGAATAGGTGTTAAAACTAGGGCTTTTTTCAATATTTCAAAGGCATCAAGGCAAGCTTCATCAAACACAAACTTAGCATCTTTGGCTAGATGATTGCATAGTTGTATAGCTATCTTTGAGAAGTCCTTGATAAACCTCCTATAGAATCCTTCATGTCAAAGAAAACTTCTAATATCTCTTACACACTTTCATGGTGGCAAATTGGCTATCACCTCAATCTTTGCTCTATCTACTCCAATCCCTTTAATTGAGATAGAATGACCATGAACAATACCTTTTTGATCCATGAAGTGACATTTCTCCTAATTAAGCACCAAACCATGCTCTATGCACCTATCTCTCAAAATAGTTTTCAAAGTTAGCTCTATAGACATTAAAATCATCCATAAAAACTTTAACATATTAATCTATTAAATCACTAAAAATGAAAAATATACATCTTTGAAAAGTATAGGGTGTTGCATAAACCATAAGGCATATGCCTAAATGCAAAAGTTCTATAGGGGCAAGTAATTATAGTTTTAGCTTGATCATCGGGATGAATAGGTATTTGGTAGAAACCACTTAAACCATCTAGATAGCAAAAATGCAAAAAATTAGCTAGCTTTTCTAAGACTTGATCTAGAAAGGGTAAGGGAAAGTGATCTTTTTTAATATCCTTATTTAACTTCATATAATCAATACACATATGCCATCCTATGATAGTTCTAGTAGAAATTAAATCATTAGTTTCATTCTTAAACACCGTCAAACCTCCCTTCTTAGGAACCACTTGAATGGGGCTTACCCATTTACTATCATCAAAGGAATACATAATGCCATTATCTAAAAGTGTAATCACTTCCTTCCTAACCACCTCTTTAAGAGTGGGATTCAAATGCCTTTGACCTTCAATGGAAGGCTTAGCATTATCTTCCAATAGGCTTCTATATGTACAAATATTAGGGCTAATCCCTTTCAAATCATTTATAGAATAACAAATAGCATTCTTATACTTAAGTAAAACATCTTTTAATGCATCAACTTCATCATTAGACAAAGATGAATTAACTATAAAGGGAAATTAAGAGTTGGAGTCACGAAAAATATATCTCAAATTTGATGGTAGAGGCTTAAGCTCTAACTTTGCTTCTTCCTTTGGAGAGGCACCTTTTTGGTAATCATCCATATTTAAGGGTTTAAACCTTAAGGGCCTATGTAAAAGAAATGATTTGGCCTCTAATTGATGCACTCTCTCTAGTACAAGGTTTAATAGGCTCTTTCCTCAAACACGTATGTAAAACATCAACAACATATTCATTAATAATGTCAAGAGAATCAATTCTACTCAATCTTTCAATAGGTGAAGACTTCATCATTTTAAAAACATCAAATTCTACACTTTCATTGTTCACCTCTAAAGTGATCTTACCTCTTTTCATATCAATTATAGAAATTGTTGTAACTAATAAAGGTCGTTCAGACAATATAGGAATTTCTAATTCCTCTTCCATACCTAAAACAATAAAATATGCTCATTTAACAAACTTATCTACCTTTGTAGGCACATTTTTAAGAATTCCAATATGATGAGTAATAGTTTTACTATTAGCAACGAAACCGAAGGATGTTTTATTAGCCATAGATAAACATATGTTAGTAGGCTTAAGTTCACCAAAATCCAAGCACTTACAGAAAGAATAGGGCATAAGACTAAGACTAGCACCTACATCACAAAGAGCTTTTTCAAAAAGAACACCACCAAAACACAAAGAACCATGAAAAAATTGAGATCCTTTTGCTTTGGTGGAGACTTAGAATGCATAGCTTTAGATTCTTCCACTAATAAAACTAGCTTATATTCTTATAATTTACTTTTATACTTTGTAATATCTTTTAAAAACTTACCCCATGAAGGCATATCTATAATAACATCCATGAACAGAATACTAAAAATTATATCCTTAAGATAATTTAGAAACTTGTCAAATTACTTATCTAAGTTATGCCTTAAGAACCATTAAGGAAAAGGTAAAGCCTTTAGATCCACTTTAGGTTCAATCTTCTTATTAGATTGGTCATTTTTCTTTTTATCTTCTTTAGGTTCCACAGTATCATTACTACTATTGTTAATAACAAACTCATTTGATTCATTAGACTTACCCTTTGACTTATCAGTGTGAATAGTCACTTTTTACCTCATTATTGTTAACTTCCTTACCACTTCTCAATGTTATTTCTTGATAAGTATTCTTGTGTGGGAACTCGAGTTGGCTAGGTAGCTTTCCCATAAGTTAAGAATTTGAAAAGGCTTGTTAGGCAATTTAGGTCTCTAAGATTCTATTATGAGTAACAAGCTATTCAAGCTTAGCATTGACTTGCTCGAATTGCTTCTCATTATTTTTAGTGGTGGCAATTTAATGGCTAATGAATTATTCCATAATTGATTCAAAATGAGATTTTGGATATGAAGGATTACATGGTGGCTTTATGGGAAAACCAGGTGGGTTTAATGGTTTAAGTATGGGGTTACTTGGAGAGTTAAATTGTGATAAATTATTAAACCATGAAAATCCAAGGTGATTTCTCCATTGGGGATTATAAGAATTAGAATTCAGTTCTCCCCTTTAATTTAAACTCCCTTGAACATAATTAGCTTATTCACTAGAACTCATTATGCATTTTGCGTAAGAGTGATATCATTTGCACAACTCATAAGCAATACTTGAATTATCAATAGAATTAACTTGAGATTTACTTACCAATTTTATGAGTGCATTTACCTTTGCTTTCAATAAGTTAATGGTATCAAACTTTAAGACTCCACTTGCCTTAGCTATGGTTGGTTCATCTCCCATATACCTTTATGATGCAAGTTCCTCAAGCAAAGTGACTGCTTCTCTTGTTGTCTTGTCCATCCATTTGCCACTTAAGGCTACATTGACTATATTCTAATTTTCATCCATTAAACCATTGTAAAAGGTTTGAGGAATCATCCAATCGAGTAAGTAATGATGAGGAAATTACCTTTTGAGTTCCTTAAATCTCTCCCATACTGCATAAATAGTCTCATTTGTATGCTATCTAAAGATTGTAATATCATTTCTGAATTTGGCTGTCATATGGGGTGAAAAGTACATATGAAGGAATGCTTGCTTCAATTGATCCCATATGGTATTGGACTCACTATATAAACTAGCCAGCTATAATTATGCTTTGTCCTCAATAGAAAAAGGTAATAATTAAAGTCGCATTGTATCATCTATGACTCCATTTATTTTGTAGGTTACACATATAATGAGAAAGGCCAATATGTAGGCATACGGATCTTCTCCTTGGTGACCTCTAAATTGATTATTTTATACCATTTTGATTATACTTGGTTTAATTTAGAAGTTATTATTGGTAATTATAGGCACTATAATTCCTCCAAAACTCCTCAAAATTTCGAGCATAACAAAATCTCCAAAAGTGCATCTATCTAGTTCAACCATGATATTTAAACTTTGGTTTTCCTCTTCTTGTTGTTGTTTTTTTTATCTCTACACAAAGCATAAAAAATCCTATTAATTTTAGGATCAAATAGAAGAAGATTATCGCTACTATTACCACCATGCATAAAAGAAAATAACAAATCAAACAAAACTACTACAAACTAACCAAATTATAAAGAAAAATAACTAAAGGACTAAAATATTCTTTTTCCTCCCTTAGGTAATAAAAATATTGTTAGTGTAAGCCCGAGTCCAAATGCACTGTTATAAAACACTCAAGTTAATAAGTGAGGCATTTGTTTTATCTATTGTATTCCTGTGCATATCAAGTGATAGAACTATCCAAGAATGTTGTTTTAGTTTAAGTTATCATGTGTGAGGCAAATAGTTGTAAGACCTTGAAACATTTGAGACTTCATTCTAAATATCCCTTATCGGTCATTGTTATGAGAATAACAAATGAATTAAGACTAGTATGCTCTCTCTGATAAATTGAGTTTTTTCTTATGAATCATAAGGACTAGAGTGTCAATCAGAGATCATAGATACATGTTTAGAACATGGTATCTAGATTCGATCTGCTTATGAGAACACTACATGGTACAAGTCATAAGTGTTTCTCAATTGCAAGTTTTACATCGGAATTTTTAGACCTAAAATCTCTATGAAACTCTTTATGAATTACTGTGTACTTTGACGTACACTTAACATGCTCGTAACAGAGTGACAAGTATGTATATGCTTGGGCATGCACTAATTCATGTTAGAGAGCATGAGAGAAGTAAAGGGATTACCCTTCTCGATGAGAGAGAAAATATCATCGACCACTTGATCAGTGAACTGAGAAGTGTATGGCCATACCGAAATGAAATAATGAGTAATCATTATTTATTTGAGAGTTCAGTATCACTGGAATATCAAGAAAGGAATTAGCATATATTAGGATGACTTGTTTCATGCCTTATATTAATCTGATATTTATGGGTATGGGACTATACAAAATTACATTAGGTCACTAAATGCCATTTGCATTTTCATTTAATTTGGAATGCTATAATATCTTGCTAGAGAATATATATATAGCCTTTGGATTATTTATTAATTCATTGCCAACATTAAATGGACATATAGGATCGCACACAAAGTATTGGGCCTAGAATAATGTATAGAGATTGGGTATTGATTTGGGCTTTTAATTAAAGTCAATTAATAAGGTTAATGGGTAATTAAATTGCTAAATGGACTTTATTCCATGAGAGAGTGAAAAACGGCAATGACATGGATAATAACAAATTATTTATTTATCTTTGGATAATTAATTATTTATTTATCTATAGATAATTAAGTTATTTGAGTTTAAATCCTATATGAGTTTGAATCAAAATATATCACTTGATTAGGAAGAGGTTGAGGCCGAAATTCAAGCTAAATACCTAGTGGAATTCGACATGCAACTAATTCCTAATTATGTAGTATATATTGATTAAAATTGTTTTTCCATTTTAGGTTTTTTCTCTGTCATTGTCGTTTTTCACAAGGGAAAGAATTATTTCTTCTTCTCTTGTATTTTGGGTAGCCATTACAAACCCTAAGAAGAACAAGATCAAATCTTATGTCTCTAGAACATACCCATTGCTAAATACTCAAACCTAGAGCTAGCACTCTTCGTTTTAGGTCGACTTTGCAAGTGTGTGTGTGAACATAGAGTGGTGTGGCATAAAAGGCAGCACCTTTGGCATTGGTGATTGAGTTCAAAGGTATATAGGTTCATCTTATATACTGGTTATAGCAAAAATCAAGTTTTGAAGTGCATTCAAGGAAGTAAGTTCAATCGAAATCCTAAAACTGCATGTTTTCGATTTTATGTTATTTATTGCATGGCTTGTATGATAAAATTTTTTTTCCACTGCATGATCATTGTTTTAATGCCATGTGATATCCCATCAAATATAACTTATTTTAATTCCCCAGTAATGGTGCTAAAAATTTGTTATGGTGTAAATTATAATACCCTAGTCTCTAGGACATAGATAAAGTAAAAAGGGTGTCGAACTATGGAAATGATACTAAGTTTTATATTAACCGGTTAGATGCTAAGATGGATAAGCAATTATAACTTAAATGGAATTGGTAGTTATATTAAATTCTTTACTTAATTAAACTAATTATTTAATCTTGAATTATAACTTACAAAAAATCAATTAAAGCATTAGAATTACAAGACATCAATTGATTGTATAAATATTCAAATAAGCACATAAGCATGCAATGATTGGAGAATAAGGCCTACTGTCCCTAAGTGCAATTCTTATTATCGAATAAGGACATTCCTATTTAGAGTCCATAAACACTCTCATCTCATTATGGAGATAGATGAGAACTATGAAGTTTTATGCATATTCTTTAACCCTTCAAAGTGATATCCCTATCTCCTATGTGATTTATAACTTTAAGTATGTTTAATTAATTTTCCACCAAAATTTCTGATAATTGTGAATTATAACTATATTATTAGTATGTTTTAGTGTATTTATTTTGTTACTTTAGTGTTAGTTTGTTTATTTTTAGGTTTAATTTCGTAATTTCTGTGTTTGTGGGCTTAATTGTGATTTTTTATGTTTTTAGGAACTTATTTGAAGAAAAGGAAAATTTTAGGTTAAAAAGCGAATTTGGCTTGACTTGAGAAATTTTGCAGAGCTGATTCATATTTATTATAGAAGTACTCTCCTTTATGAAGGAGATTTTTAAAGTTTCAGAGCAAATGGCCATGTCAATGAGGGAATTCTCCCTCTACCGAGGGAAGCATGGCAAAAATCACAGGTAGAGGACATCTCTTCAGTAGAGGACTATTCTTTTTATCGAGGCAACCCAAAAATTATAGCATATTCAATTCTCCAGGGTAGAGGGAGAATTCCCTCTACTAAGGCAATAAGGATTAATTACGATCCAACTTCTTATTTTTCTACAATAGCAAGTAAAATTGCAAAAGAATTTCTTCCTCTTTAAGGCTTTTAAGTAGACAAAAAGATCAATATAAAAGGGGGATAATTTTGGAAGAAAATGAGAGTTGGATTCTTCAAACTTCAACCTAGCTTTGAAAGAGACAAGACCTAGGCTTTGGAGGTTGCAGATTGGATGTTCTGAGAAGACTACAAGGAAATTCGACAACCTTATGTGTATTGTAATCTTTAATATTAGTTTTTAGTTGTTTTTAATATACTTAGTGAGTAGTTTTCTTTACTTTTGCTAAGGAAAACTTAAACCCACATACTTTTATCTATAATGACTTTGTTTTGAGATTTAATGTAATGCAAGTGTTTTATTTTTTTAATTCTTGAGCTAATTCATATCTTGAGTTAATTTGATTTGATGATTAATGTATTGAATAAATGGTTAATTATCAATTTCATGTATGACTTATGATTTGCATGTTCTTGGTTAATTTGCTCATATTAATGTATGTTTGTGTTTTGAAAATTGAAAAAATATTGTGTTATTCAAAGGGTAGAATTAATACTGAGAAAGTTGAACTAAGAATAGGTTTTAGTTAAATCTCTTGAAAAAGGGTATAATTAAGGTTTAGGAGTATATAAACCAAATTTGCATGTTAAGTGTTAGATTGTTCTTAATACAAGAATTTAATGCTTAAAATGATATTTTGAAAAAGATATCTAAATTTTATATTAGTTTTCCATAATCACTTGTGTTAATTTTTAATCAAATCATTGCAGTAAGAGTCCAGGTAGACAATTCCTTTAGCAAAAGTGTTTTTATCACTGAATTTTATTACCTTTTACAATCTTGTTTTATTTTTAGTTTTATTGTATATATTTTAAGTTCATTATTTAGTTACTGTTATTTGTGTTTAATCAATTCATTATTACTATAACTTTGGGAATTCTTTAACACATCACTCACTTTTCAATTTGAAATACACAATTTAATCAATCCTTAGGGTATAATATTTCAGGATCTTAATCTTATTTTCCTATATTACTAGCTAATCTAGTACACTTGCTAAACACCGGTCAATATTCCAACTCTCATTGTAAATAAATTGATTAACACATTATATATGGTGATCAAGCATACATAATAAGTTAAACACCCAATTAAACTTAAATCCTTCATACTTTAAAAAAAATAATTGCATTAATAAAGATCAATTCATACTTGCAATTATAACAAAAAAGTTATCTTAGATACATATTGGCAAAACAAATACTCAAGAAATAGGAAATCGTATGAAGCAAAATCTTAAGAGAAAAGAGAAGAAAGAATGGTAGAGACTCCTCAATGCTTCTTCAGAAAAAAAACTTGAGTGTTGAATGACCAATTTTTTTTTATCGAGAAATTCAACCATAAACAGCATAGTAAGCCCACTATCATAATAATAGCTTCATAATCTCCTAACACCTTTTTCTTTCTACTAAAAACTTACTAGAATTTCTATGACTCTTAACAAATATAATTCAATCTATCATTGTGGAAAAATAAATCAATAACTCATTGCACCCAATTTATAATTTCATTGTCTATTCTTCCCTCATTTCTAGAACCTTTAACCCTACAAATCCTTTAGCCTTAATTCATCCTCTATAAACAGATAAAACTCAAATCAACCACATGTAAGAGGTTCACTAATTATTCAACTGTAATGCCAACCCTAGACCCTTACTCTCATCATAAAAGACACATATAAAAAGAGAGAAGAATTTTCCCTAGGGTAGTGCCACACGTTGCATTTAATTAGGATCTAGTTCCCATACCTGAGATTAAAGCCTTAAATCCTCCTTCAAAGTTCTTGTTCTAGCTCTTTACACTACAAAAAAACTGTAAATTAGCGACGAACAATTTCATCGCTAATTACCTGTTTTCCGTCGCTAATGTAAATTAGCGACGCCGCGACGAACAGTCGCTAATAACCCAGTCGCGAATATTTTAGCGATGAAATCCAAAATCAGTTGCTAAATTAGCGACGAAAAATTTCGTCGCTAATTTATGTTTCCTAATTAATTGCAGTATTATAATAATAATTGTTAGCGACTACAATTTTCGTCGCTAAATCCATCGCTAAATAAATTCTTAAATTAGTCGAGAAATATGATAATTTTTTAGCGACAAAATTGTCGTCACTAAACCGTCGCTAATAAATATTCATAAAATGCAAATAAAAATGAAAATTAACTACGACAATTTATTTATAATATTTTATTATTATTATTATTATTATAACATTCAGAATTTAATTTATATAAATAAAATTTCTCTAATATTATTAATTTAAAAAATATAATATCATAAAAATAAATTAAATTGTGCAATACTTTACAAATAATTAGAAAAAAAATTCAAACTAAATAATACTACTAACAAATTTTTATACAATATGCTACAAAAAAAAAAGAAAGAAAGAACTTCGCAGTCTTCATCATTCTTCATAAGCAGCAACCAAGCACTTACTTTTTTGTTCTAATAGACCTGAATTATTAAAAAAAATTAGAGAAGAATTTTCGCCCTTTCTACCATACATCACTACATATGAGTCTTAAAGTACACAAACTACTTCTAAAAATGGGTGAGTTTTGGATAGTCATGGCATTGAATTTTGCACAAGCAGAAAAGAATTTATCCAGCTTAGAGCAGCATTGGATCAAAGTACATTTAAACCATTCATAGGGTAATAGCTCAAGCAGAGACAACGGTAGCCTAATACTATCTGCGACATAACCAAAATTACTAGGTAGGTACTTCAATTCTAAGAGTAGAAAGCACAGAAAAACTACAAAAAAACTCAGTAAAACACATGTCAATTCTACTCAAACAAACTTAATTAAAAAGGAAATAAATCAAGAACTTATGTACATAATGGCAATATTTGCAGCAGACAGTTAACAAATAATTCCTGCAGATATTGATTCTATGATGTTGTAAATTGATATAGCATATCATGAATTTTCATAGGTTATCATGATGCATGTTGTGAGTTTAGGTCATAAATAAAGTACATATTAATTTTTCCATTCTCCATATTCCAAGATTCAAACCCAGTCTTTTAGTAGAGAACAAATCCTCTTTTACCCATTAAAACCAATACGATAAAATTGTTTATGAATGAACTTTCATAATTTCATGTGCAGTAAGATTACCATTACAAGAGCAGGGGAGATGGTGGCGATTTATGCAAAGCTGGAAGACCTGTCACGGGGTCCTGCATTCAGTAAATAAGGAATGTCATGAGTCTGGGCATGAAATCTGAAATAGAATAAAAGGTATCCAATCAGAGAGAGAGATGTTATGTTTGTCTTGATGTGTTTGTGTGTGAGAGAGACAGAGAGAGAGAGACCTCACGATGTGAATGAAAATGAGACTTATGGGTCCCATTTAATCGCTTAGCTTCTCAGTCATAAGAATTAGCAAGTACTGAAATCATCCTGCATAACAGATTTCTCCTGAAGAGAAAAACAGCCGAAACACCTTTGATTTTGAAATAATCTACAATATTTTCATGATGTTGCTGTTAGTGTAAGCCCTAGCCCCAATACATTGTAACGAAACACTTGAAATTAATAAAATGAGGCATTTGTTTTATCCTTTGTATTCCTGTGCATATCAATTGATAAAACTATCCAAGAGTGTTGTTTCGGTTTAAGTTATCATGTGTGAGGCACATGAATTGTAAGACCTTGAAACAAATGAGACATCATTCTAAATATCCCTAGTCAGTCATTGTTATGGGAATAACAAATGAATTAAGACTAGTATGCTCTCTCTGATCTTATGAGTTCTGTCTTACGGATCATTAGGACAAGAGTGTCAATCAGAGATCATAGATACATGTTAAAGAACATGGTATCTGGATTCGATCCGCTCATGAGAACACTACATGGTACAAGTCATAAGTGTTTCTCATATGCAAGTTTTGTATCGGAGTTCTTAGACCTGAAATCTCTATGAAACTCTTTATGAATTACTGTGTACTTTGACATACACCTAACGTGCTCGTAACAGAGTGACAAGTACGGGTATGATTGGGTATGCACTGATTCATGTTAGAGAGCATGAGAGAAGTGAAGGGATTACCCCTCTCGATAAGAGAGAAAAATATCACCGGCCACTTGATCGGTGAACTGAGAAGTGTATGGCCATACCGAGATGAAATAATGAGTAATCATTATTTATCTGAGAATTCAATGTCATTGGAATATCAAGAAATGAATTAATGTATATAAGGATGACTAGTTCCATGCCTTATATTAATTCTGATATTTATGGGTAAGGGACTATGCGAAATTGCATTAGGTCACCAAATGCCATATGCATTTTCATTTAATTTGGAATGCTATAATATCTTGCTAGAGAATATATATAGCCTTTGAATTAATTTATTAATTCATTGCCAACATTAAATGGACCTATAGGATCGCACACAAAGCATTGGGCTTAAAATATTTAAATTAAGTATTGGACATTAATTTGGGCTTTTAATTAAAGTCAAATTAATGTATGTAATGGGTTATAATATTGCTATTGGGCTTTGGTCCATGAGAGAGAGAAATTCAGCCCATAAGGTTTAATTTCAATTAATTAATTATCTTGTGTTAATTAAGTTAATTGAATATTAAAGCCTAAAGGAATTTAAATTAAATTAAATCACTTATATATTTAATGATGTGGCCGAAATTCCAAGAGGAAAATCAAGGAATTTCGGCACATGCTATATATTTAAATTAAGTGATTTCATTTATTTAAATGTCTTATGTTTTATTTCAAATTTGAATTTAAATTCAAAGGAGTTTAATTCAAAATATATTACTTATCTTTAGGAAGTGATAGAGTTTGAATTAATTATCTTAGGATAGTTGAATTCAGATTAATGACTTGCCAAAGAATAAGCATATATATTAAAAGAAATAAAACCCTAAACCTAATTTTTTTGGTGGCATGAATAGTAACTCGTGAATAGTAACTCGTGAATAGTGACTCTCTCTCTCTTAATTCTTTTGTTCAATTTTTCACAAGGAGAAAGGATTGTTCCTCATTCTCTTGTGTTATTGAGCAGTAATAGCAATCTAAAGAAGTACAAAATCAAGTTTTGTAGCTTCAAACTATAACCCTTACACAATACCGAAAAAGAGATCTAGCAATCTCGTTTTTAAGCCGACGGTGTAATTGTGTGTGTGAGAATAGAGGGAGTGGCGTAAAAGGCTATTCCTTGGCATTGGTGATCGAGATCTAAGGTGGACAAAGCCATCTTTGTTGCTGGTCATCATCGGAATAAAAGTTTTAAAAGGCATCAAAAGTTGTAAGTTCGATAACCCTAAAATTGCATGTTTCGATCCTATCTTTGGATATGTATGGTATGTATGATAAAATTTTTATTTTTCCGCTGTGCTATCATGATTATCATACCATGTCATATTCCATCAGTGGTATCAGAGCCTAGACATGCTTATTTTAGTGCTTTAGATGCATGAAAAAATTAATTAAAATCGTTATTTTTAAAACATGCAAATCTGAAATTTTCTGTTTTGAGTTTTTTGCATTGTTTTGGTGTAAAAACGATTTTAATTGATTAGATAGGTATTATAATTAATATGACATGTTAATATACTGTCCTAAGATGTTATTAGGGCTGGTAATGGTCGGATTTAATTATTTATACCTGATGGTACATGTTAATTATGAAACTAGGTGCTAGTTGGCATGTAAATTGCTAGTTTAACAACTAGTTTTCAAAATTAAATGTAAAAACGTTTTTGGCATGTTTGTAAGTGATATTTAAAGATTAATTATCAGGTCTGGACATTTTTTAAATTTGGTTTTAATTCTGGTCCATGATAATTTAATTGATTAATTTTAAAATCACTTAAAATAATGACTAGTTTGTGTTTGTTACATGTTTAATCAACATTGTTTGCTTTGTTTTGATTAAAATGGTAAAAACACATTTAGATTAAAATGGTACAGATTATTAAATCAATATTTATGGACTTATTTAGATTATTAAATGACTCATAAAATTGATTTAAATGTTTGTGCATTTCATGGCATTACATAAGCATTAAACAACTAGTTTTGTTGTTTGTTTGTTTTTGCATGAATGCCGTGTTCTATTATATGTGTTCTTCATGATTTTATTTTTAATTCATGTTAGCACATATTATATGTATTTTTAATGTTTATGGGCTGTATGACATAAAATTAAAAATGGCAAAATTGGAAATTATACTAGAGTTGATTTATGGCACAAATCTAACTAGTTTGTGTTTTGGGCTTTTAAGAGAACTTATTCAATAAGAGGATTTAGTCCATTGGGCTTCGGCCCAGGCCCATCACGGGGTCTTCCCTTAAAGGTTCAAGTACACAATTTCCATTAATGGGCTTGGCTAAATTGATTAAAATTGGACTTTTTTTGATCCATGAATGCTATGTATATTTATTTGCTTGTTTGGTGTGATGAATGGATATGCATGGTGCATTCATGGGCCCTGGGTTTTTGTAATTAAATATGGCCTGCGTGCCATTATATTTTATTGTAAAAGTTTCATTTATTTCTTAGAATAGAATTTATTTGAAGACTTTGTAAATCAAGACGAAGCCCACCGGAGTGGAGAAGCCCAACTCGAAGATTCTTATGTAATAGTATAGAATCTTAGTTGTAAGTTTTTGGGCCCATGTTTGTCACGCTTTACTTTATGCAATTATATATATATGCATGCTATGTATGGATGACAAAGCGTATGCCATGTAAGCCGTAATAAAATGAATCCCTAAAAATAGTAAGTCACAAAGTTGCCTTCCTAATTCGAAACATGTCAAGGCATCGATCATCGGTCACGTAGACTAGGAGTCCTAGATGCGCCCGATTATCTTTGTGAGGCATGGGTTGTGAATGTAGGTTGGACTTATCAGGGAAAGGGATGCCCGGACCTAGGCAACTAATAAATGGGTTGTGCTATAACATCTTAAGATGTTAGCCCATTTGATCCAAGAGTCATGTACGAGACATGGTTGGAGTTTTCCTACCTAAGTAACTTAACTTGTTAGGTGTACAAGCTCAGCTTGACTAATAAGTTGTTGTGAAAAGTGGATCTTGGCCCACATTAAATCACTAACGCGAATTATTTAAAGGGATATTAATTCAGTTTGTGGGATCATAAATAAGACCTCATTTAATCTTGCTAAATTTTATTGTAGATTGAAAATGGCATCTTCAAATAACAATTTCTCATTGCGATTGGTCCTTGAAAGGACAAATTGAATGGCACCAATTTCATAGACTGGTCTCGAAACTTAAGAATAGCTCTTAAGCAAGAGAAAAAGTCATATGTTTTGGATGCACCCTTGCCTGAAGAACCAGGAAGGAACGCCTCTGCGGTTCAAAAGGAAACTTTTGAGACCAAGAAGAGCGACTCCAACGATGTGACCTGTCTGATGCTGGCCACTATGGTGCCTGAATTGCAAAAGCAATTTATGGACCAAGAGGCTTATGCGATCATGGTGCACCTCAAGGAGATGTTCCAAGAGCAAGCTCGTCACGAGAGGTTCGTGACAACAAAGGCATTAATTTCTTGCAAGATGGCTGAGGGTACACCTGTTAGTACCCATGTACTCAAGATGAAAGGGTATCTTGATACTCTTGAGAAGCTTGAGGTACTAGTGCCAAAGGAATTGGCCACTGACTTGATCTTAGGATCATTGTCTGCTGCTTATGATCCATTTGTGATGAATTATAACATGCATGCAATGAACAAGTCAGTCACTGAGCTTCATGGGATGCTTAAGAATGCTAAAGAGAACATTCGAAAGATCAATCCCGTTCTAATGGTTCAAAAGGGAATTAAGAAGGGACCCGCTAAGGGAAAGGGAAAGGGAAAGGCAAAACCCAAGTCAAGTGGGAGTGCACCTCAGGCCCAATCCAAGCCCAATGTGCCAAAACTCAAAGAGAGTGAGAGCACTTGCTTCCATTGCAACAAGATAGGGCATTGGAGGAAGAATTGCGCTTTCTTCAAGGAAGAACAAAAGAAGAATGGAGCCAAGGCGTCCAGTTCTGGTATTTTTGTTGTTGAAATTAACCTTTCTATTTCTACCACTTGGGTATTGGATACCGGTTGTGGTTCTCACATTTGTTCAAATGTGCAGGGGCTAAGAAATAGGCGGTTACTTGGGAAGAATGAAGTGGACCTCCGTGTGGGGAATGGAGCACGAGTTGCTGCCATGGAGATAGGCGACTATCACCTCACTTTACCTTCCGGACTTTGTATTGTTTTGAATAATTGTTATTATGTGCCTGCTATGAGCAGAAACATTATTTCAGTTTCATGTTTGGATAATGATGAATTTGATTTTGTTATTAAAAATGGCAATGCTCATATTCGTCGCCAAGGCATTTCTTATGGCAATGCCATGTTGCAAAATGGCCTTTATATCCTTGATTTACAAAACAAAGAGTCGATATACAACATTAATACAAAGAGGGTTAAATCAAACGAATTGAACCCTACTTACTTTTGGCATTGTCGTTTGGGACATGCAAACGAAAAATGCATTTCAAGACTCCACAAAACTGGAGTGCTTGGGTCATTTGACTTAGAGTCTTATGACACATGCGAGCCATGTTTGCATGGAAAAATGACAAAGAGTCCTTTTAACAAGAAAGGTGAAAGGACTAATGGCTTATTGGAACTAATACATACCGATGTATGTGGACCATTAAGTACACAAGCTAGAAGTGGTTTTAGCTACTTCGTGACTTTCACAGATGACTTCAGTAGATATGGCTATGTCTATCTAATGAAGTACAAGTCTGAAACTTTTGAGAAATTCAAGGAGTTTAAGAACGAAGTAGAAAACCAACTTGGCAAAAGTATAAAAGCCATTTGATCAGATCGAGGTGGCGAATACTTAAGCCAAGAGTTTGATGATCATCTAAAAGAGTGTGGTATTATTTCACAGCTCACTCCTCCTGGAACACCGCAATGGAATGGTGTGTCCGAAAGGAGAAATCGAACTCTGTTGGACATGGTTCGATCTATGATGAGTCAAGCTAATCTTCCTATCTCTTTTTGGGGTTATGTATTATAAACTGCTGCGTTTCTATTGAACCGTACTCCAACTAAAGCAGTTGAGAAGACACCATACGAGGTATGGACTGGGAAAGAACCTAATATGTCTTTTCTCAAGATTTGGGGCTGTGAAGCACATGTTAAGAAATTAACATCTGACAAACTAGAGTCCAAATCGACTGTCTGCTTGTTTGTGGGCTATCCCAAAGAAACAAAGGGATACTACTTTTACTCACAAGCCGAGAACAAAGTATTTGTTGCTCGCAAGGCTGTTTTCTTGGAAAAGGAGTTCCTTCTCAAGAAAGACAGTGGGAGTAAAGTAGAACTTGGAGAAATTCAAGTGCCACAAGCTCCTATAGAGGATGGTTTGGAAATGGGATCAAGTTCACAACCAGTTGTGGAACAAGAACCCATTACACAAGTACCTAGAAGGTCTGGTAGGGTATGTCAGGAGATTGAGAGATATGGATTTCTAATCACTGACAGTGACACTATTGAGTTAGTAGATCGTGAGGATCCTACTACCTACCGAGAAGCTATTGAAAGCCCAGACTCGGATAATTGGCTTGAAGCCATGAAATCCGAGATGCAATCAATGTACGATAACCAGGTTTGGACCTTGGTTGATCCACCAGAAGGTGCTAAGGTAATTGAATGCAAGTGGTTATTCAAACTAAAAGCTGATAAGACCTACAAAGGTAGACTAGTAGCAAAAGGTTTTCGACAAACTCATGGTATAGACTATGACGAGACCTTTTCGCCTGTAGTCATGCTCAAGTCCATTAGGATCTTGCTTGCCATAGCTGCATATCATGATTATGAGATATGGCAAATGGATGTCAAAACTGCTTTCCTTAACGGAAATTTACTTGAGGATGTGTATATGACACAGCCTGAAGGTTTTGTCAATCCCAAGCATCCTAAGAAGGTATGCAAGCTTCAAAAATCCATTTATGGATTAAAGCAAGCATCCCGAAGTTGGAATCTTCGCTTTGATGAGGCAGTCAAAGAATTTGACTTCATCAAGAACGAAGATGAGCCTTGTGTGTACAAGAAGGTTAGTGGGAGCATAGTAGTGTTTCTGGTCCTATATGTGGACGACATCCTTCTCATTGGGAATGATATTCCAACATTGCAAAAGGTTAAGCAATGGTTGGGAAAATGTTTCTCAATGAAAGACTTAGGTGAAGCCGAGACAATACTTGGTATTCGAATCTATAGAGATAGATCGAATCGGCTTTTGGGACTAAGTCAAGAAAAGTACATAGACAAAGTACTAAAGCGTTTTAGTATGGGAGACTCAAAGAAAGGGTACATACCTTTGGCTTTGGGAGTTCCTTTGACTAAAGAACAGTGCCCTAAAACCAAAGAGGAAAGGGACAACATGAGTAGAATCCCATATGCATCTACTATTGGATCTATCATGTACGCTATGTTATGTACTAGATTGGATGTTGCTCATGCACTGAGTATAACCAGTAGGTTTCAGCAAGACCCTGGTGAGAAGCACTGGTCTGCTGTAAAAGGGATCCTTAAGTACCTGCGAAGGACTAAGGATCACTTCTTGGTGTATGGTGGTCAAGAAGAGCTCGTCATACAAGGTTATGCCGATGCTGCTTTTCAGACCAGCACTCAGGATTCTAGATCGCAATCTGGGTTTGTTTTTGTTTTGAACGGTGGTGCTGTCAGCTGGAGAAGCTCAAAGCAAGAAACCGTTGCCGACTCAACTACAGAATCTGAGTATATTGCAGCAAGTGAGGCTGCAAAAGAGGCTGTTTGGATTAAAAATTTCATTAATGGATTAGGAGTGGTCCCAAGCATCCTAGATCCATTAGAAATTTTCTGTGACAATAACGGGGCCATCGCACAGGCTAAGGAGCCCCGGTCACACCAGAAATCCAAACACATACTCAGAAGGTACCACCTGATCAGAGAAATCATTGATCGTGGGGACGTCAAGGTTAGCAAGATATCAAGTGAAGACAATGTAGCAGATCCTTTGACGAAACAGTTACGTCCAAATCTGCACGAAGCTCATTTGAGAGCGTTCGGTCTTAGGGCTATGCCCAATTGGGACTAGTGCTAGTGGGAGATTGTTAGTGTAAGCCCTAGCCCCAATACATTGTAACGAAACACTTGAAATTAATAAAATGAGGCATTTGTTTTATCCTTTGTATTCCTGTGCATATCAATTGATAAAACTATCCAAGAGTGTTGTTTCGGTTTAAGTTATCATGTGTGAGGCACATGGATTGTAAGACCTTGAAACAAACGAGACATCATTCTAAATATCCCTAGTCAGTCATTGTTATGGGAATAACAAATGAATTAAGACTAGTATGCTCTCTCTGATCTTATGAGTTCTGTCTTACGGATCATTAGGACAAGAGTGTCAATCAGAGATCATAGATACATGTTAAAGAACATGGTATCTGGATTCGATCCGCTCATGAGAACACTACATGGTACAAGTCATAAGTGTTTCTCATATGCAAGTTTTGTATCGGAGTTCTTAGACCTGAAATCTCTATGAAACTCTTTATGAATTACTGTGTACTTTGACATACACCTAACGTGCTCGTAACAGAGTGACAAGTACGGGTATGATTGGGTATGCACTGATTCATGTTAGAGAGCATGAGAGAAGTGAAGGGATTACCCCTCTCGATAAGAGAGAAAAATATCACCGGCCACTTGATCGGTGAACTGAGAAGTGTATGGCCATACCGAGATGAAATAATGAGTAATCATTATTTATCTGAGAATTCAATGTCATTGGAATATCAAGAAATGAATTAATGTATATAAGGATGACTAGTTCCATGCCTTATATTAATTCTGATATTTATGGGTAAGGGACTATGCGAAATTGTATTAGGTCACCAAATGCCATATGCATTTTCATTTAATTTGGAATGCTATAATATCTTGCTAGAGAATATATATAGCCTTTGAATTAATTTATTAATTCATTGCCAACATTAAATGGACCTATAGGATCGCACACAAAGCATTGGGCTTAAAATATTTAAATTAAGTATTGGACATTAATTTGGGCTTTTAATTAAAGTCAAATTAATGTATGTAATGGGTTATAATATTGCTATTGGGCTTTGGTCCATGAGAGAGAGAAATTCAGCCCATAAGGTTTAATTTCAATTAATTAATTATCTTGTGTTAATTAAGTTAATTGAATATTAAAGCCTAAAGGAATTTAAATTAAATTAAATCACTTATATATTTAATGATGTGGCCGAAATTCCAAGAGGGAAATCAAGGAATTTCGGCACATGCTATATATTTAAATTAAGTGATTTCATTTATTTAAATATCTTATGTTTTATTTCAAATTTGAATTTAAATTCAAAGGAGTTTAATTCAAAATATATTACTTATCTTTAGGAAGTGATAGAGTTTGAATTAATTATCTTAGGATAGTTGAATTCAGATTAATGACTTGCCAAAGGATAAGCATATATATTAAAAGAAATAAAACCCTAAACCTAATTTTTTTGGTGGCATGAATAGTAACTCGTGAATAGTAACTCGTGAATAGTGACTCTCTCTCTCTTAATTCTTTTGTTCAATTTTTCACAAGGAGAAAGGATTGTTCCTCATTCTCTTGTATTATTGAGCAGTAATAGCAATCTAAAGAAGTACAAAATCAAGTTTTGTAGCTTCAAACTATAACCCTTACACAATACCGAAAAAGAGATCTAGCAATCTCGTTTTTAAGCCGACGGTGTAATTGTGTGTGTGAGAATAGAGGGAGTGGCGTAAAAGGCTATTCCTTGGCATTGGTGATCGAGATCTAAGGCGGACAAAGCCATCTTTGTTGCTGGTCATCATCGGAATAAAAGTTTTAAAAGGCATCAAAAGTTGTAAGTTCGATAACCTTAAAATTGCATGTTTCGATCTTATCTTTGGATATGTATGGTATGTATGATAAAATTTTTATTTTTCCGCTGTGCTATCATGATTATCATACCATGTCATATTCCATCAGTTGCATCATCCCCTACATCATCCAGTGCACACCGAAGTTACTAGAGAACTCAGGTACCAATATAGCATTAAGAAAAGCAGTGCAAGGAGAATAGATGATAAGATTTGCCATTGCATATAAGATAGTAAGATCCTTTTACCAATTGCTTGCTGAGTAATATAAGAGTTATATGCTAAGAGACATCGGCTAACAAGTTCATAAAGAGAAATTAAATTACATGCTGTATTCAATCTTGACAGAGAAAGGAACTCTTGGATGTAGACCAGCAATAGCCTTGTCACATCTGGTAAAACATAAGAACTTCATATCCAAGTATAGCCAACACATCTTGCCCAAATTTTCATTTTTGATTTGGAATAAGAACAGAAATTATACTGGTTTACAGAAATTATAAAAAAGAGCCATAGTATGACATTATAGTATGTAATTAAAGAGATTCTGAACCACCAGCATTTACAAGCTTTTACACTCAGCATAAAAAACATATACTCTATATAATGTGTTCAGACCCATACAGTTTAATGATTCATAGAACTATAAATTTAAACCAGAAGACTAGACAGTTCCTAAAAGCCAAGTTACATCTTTGCATTAATGAGAGTTCTCTTGGCAGTAAAGAAATTTGAAAACTATTTAAGATGAATAATCCCTTGTTTAAAGGATTCATACACCTCCAAACATGGACATTTACATTCAATTCTACAGATACTATAGCAGCACCTCTAATAAAACTAAATCAACTATTGATATAAGCTCATATATAAACAAACAGGACACATCTAAAAGGCTAATATTCAACTCAATTTAATATCAAACAAACATCTCCGAAAGGTTAGACTTACAGTACTTAGCAACTGCATATGATAGCAAGCTTTTAAGGCGCAAATAACCATAAACAATTACAAAAGCAAATGTGGAGTTACTATAAAACATCATAGCATTGAGGTCACCAAGGCAAATTGTAGCACAATTAATGGGAAATGCAGGGCAGCAAAAGCTAGAATAAGTAAGCAATAAAGTATTTTTGCCACATGCAGATGAGACAGTATACCATTTGGCCAATAGTAGTGGTAACGACTACTGGGATGTTCCTGTAAGTCAAATCGGGGGCCTCCACTACTCCTAATTGCTTAATCAACTGAATGCAGTAATAGAAAACACAAAATAAATAAGGTAAAATTAAGAAATCAGTTGCTAGGCAAACATATTTATGTATCAAAAAGTATAGATTATTGGATTTGGTAGAGACAAGAATCTTAGCTCTATCCAATATTTGCAAGACAGAGGAACATAATCTTAGGCATGCCATTTAATACGGCCATCTAATCATGTCCCTTGCAAAGAGATTTTAAAATGTTAACAGCATAATTTTAAAATGTTCAAATCCCTAAATCTAAAATTTCTCCCCTTTCTCACAATTTTCTCATCACAAGCTGAAATCAAGGGAGAAATCAAGGCTTGCCTAACATTTAATGGAAGAAAAGCAACCATTAGGGGTGGATCTAAGTGGGGCCCGACTAATTTGGCTAAAAATTCCCACAAATGAGTGGCAGCTCTCCTTCTTCGATCTGCCAGTCGCCAACGAACGAGGGGGAGTAGATGATACCGGATGTTCAGCTCGCCGTTGAAGGTTGACCGGGGGTGGTAAGGTCGCCATCGCCACCGTGGTTCACCGAAAAATAAAGAAAAACCGACTGGGTGGAGAGAGGAGAAATCGAGGCTGCTAACGGCGAAGGCAGATCACTGTGAAGATGAACGCTGGCGAAGGAGGTCCACGAAACAGGGTGTGCGAGTTGTTGCCATCGCAGCGGCTGGCGTGGTGGATGATCGACCCCGATTCTCCTCCGTTCCTCTCTCGCCCATTCTCGGTTTTTTTTATAAGTCAAATAAATATCTCCCAAAGTTTCTAGAAATCTAAAATATTATATGACATTATTATTATTATTATTATTATTATTATTATTATTATACATTTATTTATTTTAAATCATTTGTCATTAATTATTAAATTTTTTCTTTAAATTCAAATTATCACTTAATAATTTTGAAATTATGCAAACTTATATATCTTAACAAATCAGTCCTTGAGCCAGTATCAAACTATTATACACCTGTATTAAGAGTGCTCTCGCATGATTTTAAATTTTTGGGGCGTTACAAAATTGATAGTAAATAAATATTTTTTTCTCTAAGAAAATATTTAAATTAAACAATAGAGTTTGATTTCGATATCGAACAAAGCTTCAGTTAAATCTAGCAAATTGATCCAACTCTGTGGTTTGGAGTTTAGGCGTGGTGCCAAATCACAATCATTTAAATCATACTCTCTTTTCTTCTAAAATCTCAGCAAGCAAACTACAATTTACAATAAAAATTCCCCAAAAATAAAAATGCAGTAAACTTTGTCTCCATTTTTCGATGAGTGAAATATAGAACGAAAAGGATAACAAATTAATGAAAGAAATGAACCTAAGACTTCAGAAATAGGTCCCTCATCATGAAATCCACCACCGCCAATGTCTCTTCCTCCCCTAAAACCACCACCTCTAGGTGGCCTCATATTTCACCGTTTGGACGTGACTTAGTAAGGAAAAGAAACTGGAAAGTTTAATAGAGATGCGAGGTGGGTTTTGTTTCCATAGGATTTCAGGGTTTATTTCAGTTGCTAGGGTTTTTGGGTTTAAAAAGATGACCAAAATCTCCTCAGCCTTTTGCTAACCGGGTCGGGATAATATGTTGGTTCGGATATCAGGCTACCTCTTTTGCCCATCCATCTGAATATGATCTTCCTAATAAGCCCAATAAATGCAATACTAGGCCCATAACATTCTATCATGAGGTTTAATATCTCAATTATAGGCGTCAAATATCTCGATTTTTATTAGCAATGAAATTGAGCTCAAATGGATCCTCAAATCAGACAGCGAAGTTTTTAATCGATACCGAGAACAGGGTTGACTGAGAGTTTGACTAGGACACTAAAACTAGTAAATAAGCTCTAAAATTCACAAAACTTTCCCAATCTACCTCAAATGAGATGTATAATATTTTGGTACAAAAAAAATAAATTTTACGGTAACATTAAAAGTCATTGAATCGGATCAGTCTGAGTGAATCGAACCAGAAAATGAACTTTGATGGAGTTAAAATTTTTCATGGAGGCTTAATTTATTATTTTAAAAATTATAGGTTTTATTTTTAGTGAATTTAATTTTGTGAAGAGAGAGAAATAATGTAGAGTGCATTAAATGGGCTTAAATTCAATTTTGGGCTTAAATTAGGTCCAAACACAGCCCAACCTAAAATTCAGCTTATATAAGGCCAAAATATTAGTATTTTATAGAAAGAACTCTAAATTTTTACCTCCCTCTTCAATCTTCTTCAAAATCGTATGCTTATCTTCCTTCTCTCACTAATTCTCTTCTTATTTCTTCCAACCTCTCTCCAAAATCAAGCCTCCTAGATTAATTTCAACGTTTTTACAACATCATAGTAGTCTACACCCTTAAATTTTAGTGGTATAAGTGAGAGAAATCAAGGATTGAAGTTTAGGTGTCAAAAATGAAGTAAGAGAAATTAAGGTTTTTAATTTAATTTTAAGACATGTATTGATAGATTTAGATGTGTAGAATTTATTTTTAGTGTTGGAATTGATTAAGGTAGCATGATTTTTGTAAAAAATTTATGGGAAAATTCGGCCACCTTTGGAAAAATATAGAGATAATGATGTTTCGTGGATTTAAAAATGGAAAGTTAAGTGAGGAGAACAAGATCTAAGGTTAGTGGATATAAACTATACTCTATTTCATTTAATTTTTAAATTTTAGTATGAAGTTTATATTATGTAACTTTAGATATTTAAGGAATAATGGAAAATAATTCAAGATAACTATGTAATATGATGACTTAACATAAAATAAACCTAAAACCTAAAAGAAATCAAATATTTAAGGAGAGGATTCATTGAGGCCGAATGGTATCTTAGGTAGTGTAATGTGTTATTTTGACATTAAATGATGTATTGAGCATGAATTAAGTAATACATTGAAAATTAAATATCTGATGATTGATTTGAGTTTAAAATAATACATAAACATAAAGTTTGTATTGTTAACATAAAGATGTGACACTATGTAATTAAATGAATATAAGTAAAAATATAAAATAATTAAAGGTAATATGTTAAAATGATGAGTAAAGGTGTAGAGAATGTGAATTAGTAAAGAAAAAAAGTGGAAGTAAGAAAACTTAAGTTGGCTGAATTTAGTACCTAAGCTTAACATGTGGTAATTTGATGATTTATGGAATTTCAAGCATGAGATTCTAAATACAAAACAAAATAAAAATAGTAGAAGTGATTAAAGTTGAAAACAATAAGTGAACTTAAAGCTACATAATTGTCCATAATGATGGAACTTAAGGTAACTTAATAATTATAATGTAAAGTGAACACGTTTCATTATATAAATGCTTAATATGATTTTAGAATCATAAATGATATGTAAATGATGAAGAAAACACATGCTAAATATGTGATCATAATGTAGCTAAATAATGAATGTAATGAAAATGACATGTTTTAGTTATTTTTATGTGATAAAACATGTTTATATAATGAATATGTAAAGACAAACATGATTGGAAATCATAATATTGTGTATCAATTGTTACATAATGTAATTAGTATGAAAAATAATTGAAAATATAACATAATGTAAGAAAATAAATAGCCCAGTGGGTAATCCAAAACTGTAGATATAATGGCTACCCATAGGGATTTATACCGTGGTAGAATTATGAGATTTGATCTGACACTTTATTTGGATTGCCGACACACATATGGATTGGTGACGTAGGGTCATGCTAAGTGATCTGGTCCCATAAATGTAGGGTTTCATTAAGTAATTTGGTCCTATAAGTATTTGTTTCCAGGGATGCAAGGTTACATTAAGTAATCTAGTCCCATATATCTGGTTTGAGAATTTTCACTAGACACTATTAAGGAAAAATTATAATTTTTGCATAAAGTTGAGGCCTAAATGGTAATTGTATAAGAGAATGGAGATTAAATAGTAAATCAAGCAACGAAAATGTCATAAATTTTTTATTCATTCATTTTATTATTCATTTTTTCCAAAATCTTATGTTGCAAGTCTTAATGGATGCACTTAAAATGTCTTGTTTTTCTCCAAATTAAAGAAAGCAATGTTTGTTAAATTAATGTCTTACATCATAATTATTGCCATGCATGATACAAATAAATAAGACCATATAAGAAAATTCCACATAATTAATATAACTAGCGAACATATGCATTCTTACATAAATTTCTAATAAAATGATTTATATTTCGTCTTCCTTTATAAAGATACAATTTGCAAATGACCTTCCAATGCCTCAGAATCCCTTTCTCTGATTAGTGCCCCCTAAGATTATGATGGAATTCATATTTTGCCATTCTTTATAGGCTCATAGGTAAAAGTCATACATTTACACGCCATATAAATGATGGAGCATATGCCATTCAGGTAACCTGAGCCAATCATAAACACTGGTGATGAAACAACATTATGACAACTCTATCTCTTTCTTTTTTCCTTTGGGTTTGCAATTTGCTTGGCATCAATAAGGTCCTAGGTTCGGCTTATTAAAATTTGACAACTATTTATCTAATGGCCAATATGTTAGTGAAAAGCACAAAATTGATCCGCCCTATGACCTGGCAAACCTTGAGTTCTGGCTGGCTTCAATGGTAAGGGTTGCAATTTCCCCATTTTAATCAATCGTTTAAAAACCCAAAGCAAAGGTTTACCCAAATTAGAGTGACGTTTTTAAGCTTCTTTTATAGATGATACCCTATTGTCTTCCTAATATTATTGTTGCCTCTTAAATCAACCACTCTGCCAGTCCCAATATTGTCATAACTTCGATGGTCGTTGTTATGATTCCTACTGTCTAAATTGGAGGAGTATATCATTTTTACTAAGCTTAATCCTCCTGCTTCTACAAATGTATACCTAAATGAATTACAATCATTCATTTGTTCTTTGTCCAACCAATGTCACTAATCAGTTAAGAGTATTACATCTGGCATCAAAGGTTAAGTGCTAGAGACCAAAGCTAGATTATCAGTAAGTCTGTTAATGATTTTCCTTTCAAGGTCATCAATCTTTTTTTCTAATGCATATACAAGTCTAGTTACTGTCGACATAAATCTCATTTCAAGGTCTTCAAATCTTTCATCCATATTATAGGGGTTAAAAGTACCAACTTCTGAAGGGGGTCTGCCAATGCTATTTCTACTAAGTATTCTATTGATGACTTTGACATCCTGTCTAAGTTTCAATCTAACTTTAAACCTAGTTCTAACTTGTTAGACTCTTATTGCTCTGAAAAATTCCTGATAAAGTGATCACTAGATCTCTTAAGGGACCTAGGTGAGTAGTCTAAGATGGCTGAAAAAACAGAGGGTTAGAATGATGCATGCCAAAAATTTATACCAAAATTTATGTGCACATAATGAAATGCACACATTTATTGATTGTATAATAAGGTTTTGCACATAAAATGGGATGTACAAACTTTATTTTTTATACATTTTATTTTTAGAACATGTTTACATGATGCACATATATGTGGAGAATACGTACAACATACAATGGGAGAATAAAAACAAAGTATAACATGGCATGACAAACAATATATATGTAGACAATATATAATGAATGTGTGTGTACAAAATATGGCACAACATAAGAATGAATGTACATGACACATGCTGTATATATAGATAATATGTTTCAAGCATGATGGTATATGTGCATAGGGTGTGACATGACATAAGAATGAAGGCATATGGCATATGGCATACGACATATATGTACATAACATGACTTATGCAATGATAGTGTGTGTATGTGATGTGACATGAAATGCATAAAATATGGCATTATGATGCATGTTAATGAATTGCATAGTAGGGTAAAAAATGGCATACATTAAAGTACAAAATGTGTGTAAAAATACTTATGACGTAGGACACGGTATAGTACAAGAATGACCTTATACAATAAGTGGCTTACATATATGATGCATGTCATGTTATAGGCATGCAGTTATATAATGAATGGGATATATACATGATGTACGACATGGTATAGAAATATGTGTCCATGACATGTATATCCATGGTATGGGCTGCATATGACATGTGATATAAGTTTGCATGATACATGGCATATGTTATAATAATCTAAAGAGGATAAGACATATTCACGACATATCTCATCTATAATGGCATGTATATATAGTATGAGAAATGAGAGCGTAGCATGGTGAAGTGCACGAGACATGGCATGCAACTTAACATGGGATGCTCATGGCACTTGCTTTGTATACATGATCCAACATAAGGTAAATATGATGTCTTCGTGCACGTTTGTATGGAAACATGTATGAGGCATAACTCAATAACTAATATGTACATGTTTTGAAATATGTTGATATATTCATGCTATGATACACTTCAATTGTGCACATATTATAATGGATGCCTATATATTCATGTTATAATGTATCTTAATATATACATGCTATGATACATGATGAATAGTTACATGTACATGCCATGACTCATGTATGTTCATTTGTATAAGTTATGATAGGTGACAAATGTTTATACGTACATGTCATGGAAAATGTTAACATGTTTATGTTATGGCATATGTTTACATGTCATTATATACATACCAGGATGTATGTCGATATGCTCATACTATACCATATGTCAACATGCACATGCATGATAGATATATGTGCACGTCATAATGTATGTTTATTTGTATATGTTGTGTCATGCATCACTATGATATGCATGATAGTCATATGTGTATGCCATGATGTATGCTCAAATGCTCATCAATATGCATATGTGGTAGTGGATGTTTACATGTATAGGCCAATATGCATGTGGTAAATGTTATAAAAAATGTTTACGTGCACATGTTATGACGTATGTTAATACGCACATGATGTGACAAGCATTACTATATACATGCATGATAGGCATATGTATATGTCATGGTGTATGTTGACATGTATATGCTATGACATGCATTAATGTATAAATGCATTATAGATATACGATCATGTCATGGTAATGTTTCTATGTACATGTATGTTAATGTACTATTATTATTTTTTCCTCCTTTTTATACAGTGAAATCTTACATATAGAATGTACATATTCCATTATTTATTACATGTTAAAATTATAAAAACAAAATGAGATGTTTATGTTTTAATTACTATTAAAATCTTATAAAAAAATCTTATGCATGACATATGTTTATGCAGCAAAAACAAACACATTCAAAAGAAAAGAAAAACATTCCAATCATATTGCTTTCTAATACACAGGAGGTCTTGCAATCTCTTTCCTAGATGGGGTTAGTCCATGGGTTGATGGGGAACCTAATGGATGCATATGATGCATCGCTAAAAAGCGGCAGCAAAATATCTTTATTTAAAGCACAAACAATTATACTTTGGCCATTATGTATTTAAACAATTCAAATAAATTGGGAAAGGTCCACTGGGGCATGACAGCCTTTAATGAGTGACCACCTAATTTAATTGAATTTATTTGATACATAACAACCAATATAGCAAGCATGGTATTATGATTCATGCTACCTAGGGGAAGTATATATGCCATTACATGGGCTATTAGTTAGGTGATACAACTTTAAGGCTACCCAAGCATGGTCCCTACTCCCTACTGAAGGGTTTAACCCATCACAAGCATAACAACCGATTGAGTCACTATTTGATATACCAATAATACAAGGTTTGGGCTGGTAGTCCTCCCGAAAACTTTCCTATGTTAAATGAATATAGGGTTATGTTTTGGAAATGCACTAGGGTTAAATGAGGGATACCTAACTTAATTCTAAGGCCCTAGCATAAATGCAAAGCAATTTTTTGAAAAGAGATAAAATTTTTTAGTCTCTAAACTCATTTATCTTAAATTAATCAAGCTCCTTTTAGAGCAAAATCTCATGAGTCCCCAGTTGAGTAGCAGCAGTAATAGCATCATCATCACTCATATTATTATTATTGTTATTATTGTTGTTGTTATTGTTATAATAATAATAATAATAATAATAATAATAATAATAATAATAATAATAATAATAATAATAATAATAATAATAATAATAATAATAATAGTGTAAGCCCTAGCCCTATTGCACTGTTATAAAACACTCAAGTTAATAAATAAGGCATTTGTTTTATATGTTGTATTCTTGTGCACATCAAGTGATAGAACTATCCATGAATTTTATTTCAGTTTAAGTTATCATGTGTGAGGCACATGGTTGTACGACCTTGAAACATTTGATACTTCATTCTAAATATCCCTAGTCGATCATTGTTATGGGAATAACAAATGAATTAAGACTAGTATGCTCTCTTTGATAAGTTGAGTTCTATCTTACGAATCATAAGGACTAGAGTGTCAATCAGAGATCATAAATACATGTTTAGAACATGGTATCTAGATTCAATCCGCTCATGAGAACACTACATGGTACAAGTCATAAGTGTTTCTCAATTGCAAGTTTAGCATCGGAGTTCTTAGACCTAAAATTTCTATGAAACTCTTTGTGAATTATTATGTACTTTAACATACACTTAAAATTCTCGTAATAGAGTGACAAGTATGGCTATGCTTGGACATGCATTAATTCATGTTACAGAGCATGAGAGAAGTGAAGGGATTACCCCTCTCGATGAGAGAGAAAAATATCACCGGCCACTTGATTAGTGAACTAAGAAGTGTATGGCCATACCAAGATAAAATAATAAGTCATCATTATTTATCTGAGAGTTCAGTGTCACTAGAATATCAAGAAAGGAATTAGTATATATAAAAGGATGACTTGTTCCATGCCTTATATTAATTCTAATATTTGCGGGTAAGGGACTATGCAAAATTGCATTAGGTCACTAAATGTCATTTGCATTTTTATTTAATTTGGAATGCTATAATATCTTGCTAGAGAATATATATATATATATATATATATATATATATATATATATATATATATATATATATATATATATATATATATATATATATATATAGCCTTTGGATTATTTATTAATCCATTGATAATATGAAATGGACCTATAGGATCGCATACAAAGCATTGAGCTTAAAATAATATATAGAGTATTGGGCATTAATTTGGACTTTTAATTAAAGTCAAACTTATAAGGTTAATGGGTAATTAAATTTTTAAATAGACTTTAGTCCATGAGAGAGTGAAAAATGGCAATGACATGGATAATAACAAATTATTTATTTATCTTTGGATAATTAATTATTTATTTATCTTAAGATAATTAAGTTATTTGAGTTTAAATCCTATATGATTTTGAATCAAAATATATCACTTGATTAGGAAGAGGTTGAGGCCGAAATTCAAGCTGAATACCTAGTGGAATTCGGCATGTAACTAATTCCTAATTAAGTAGTATATATTGATTAAAATTGTTTTGCCATTTTAGGTTTTTTTCTCTCTCATTGTCATTTTTCATAAGGGAAAGAATTATTTCTTCTTCTCTTGTGTTTTGGGCAGCCATTACAAACCCTAGGAAGAACAGGATCAAATCTTGTGTCTCTAGAACATACCCATTGCCAAATACCCAAACCTAGAGCTAGCACTCTTCGTTTTAGGTCGACTTTGCAAATGTGTGTGTGAACATAGAGTATTGTGGCATAAAAGGCAGTACCTTTGGCATTGGTGATTGACTTTTGTTAGTGTAAATCCTAGCCCTAATACATTGTTATAAAAAACTTCAGGTTAATAAATGAGGCATTTATTTTATCTATTGCATTCTTGTGCATATAAAGTGATAAAACTATCCAAGAATGTTGTTTCAGTTTAAGTTATCATGTGTGAGGCACATGGTTGTAAGACCTTGAAACATTTGAGACTTCATTCTAAATATCCCTAGTCAATCATTGTTATGGGAATAACAAATGAATTAAGACTAGCATGCTCTCTCTGATAAGTTGAGTTCTATCTTACTGATCATAAGGACTAAAGTATCAATCAGAGATCATAGATACATGTTTAGAACATGGTATCTGGATTCAATCCGCTCATGAGAGCACTACATGGTAAAAGCCATAAGTGTTTCTCAATTGCAAGGTTTGCACCGGAGTTCTTAGACCTAAAATCTCTATGAAACTCTTTATGAATTACTGTGTACTTTGACATACACCTAATGTACTCATAACAGAGTGGCAAGTATGGGTATGCTTGGGCATGCACTAATTCATGTTAAAGAGCATGAGAGAAGTAAAAGGGATTACCCCTCTCAATAAGAGAGAAAATATCACCAGCCACTTGATTAGTGAACTGAGAAGTGTATGGCCATACCGAGATAAAATAATGAGCAATCATTATTTATTTGAGAGTTCAATGTCATTGGAATATCAAGAAAGGAATTAGTATATATATAAGGATGACTAGTTACATGCCTTATATTAATTCTGATATTTGTGAGTAAGCGACTATGCAAAATTGCATTAGGTTACTAAATACTATTTGCATTTTCATTTAATTTGGAATACTATAATATCTTGCTAGAGAATATATATACCCTTTGGATTATTTATTAATTCATTGCCAATATTAAATAGACCTATAAGATCACACACAAAGAATTAGGCCTAAAATATTTAAAATAAAGTATTGGGCATTAATTTGGGCTTTTATTTAAAGTCAAATTAATGTGAATAATGGGTATTAAATTGCTAAATGGACTTTAGTCCATGAAGAGTGAAAAAAACATGGAAAAAGGAATGGATAATTAATTATTTATTTATCTTTAGATAATTAATTATTTATCTTTAGATAATTAAGTTTAAATTCGTATATGTATTTGAATCAAATTATACCACTTAATTAGAAAGTGATGGAGCTGAAATTACTACCTGAACCTAGTGGATTTCGGCATCCATAAGGAAACCCTAAAGAAGTGATATAAAGTGATTAAAATTGTTTTTGCCAAGTTAGTTTTTTCTCTCTCATTACCGCAATTCTCAAAGGAAAAGAAATATTTCTTCTTCTCTTATATTTTGGGCAGCCATTTGTAAACCCTAGAAAGAACAAGATCAAATTTTGTGTCTTTATTTTTATACTCATTGCCGAATACAAAAGGTTAGAGCTAGCACTCTCGTTTTAGGCCGACTTTGCAAGTGTGTGTGTTAACATAGAGTGGTGTGGTGCAAAGGCAGCACCTTTGGCATTGGTGATTGAGATCAAAGGTATATAATTTCATCTTATATACTAGTCATTGAAATAATCAAGTGTTGAAGTGCATTCAAGGATGTAAGTTCAATCAAAAACCATAAAATTGCATGTTTCAATTCTATATTGTTTATTGCATGGCTTGTATGATCAAAAGTTTTAATTTTTCCACTGGGTGATCATGATATTTATGCCATGTGATATCCCATCAATGGTATCAGAGCCTAATCTTGTTTTTTTTAGTGATTTATTTGAATGCATTACAACTTGATTCAAAATCGTTTGTTGCATGAAACGTGATGCTGAAATTTTTTATTTTGAGTTTTTTGCATTGGTTGTGTGTAAAAATGATTTTAAATGATTAATTGGATATTATAATAATTATTACATGTTAATATACTATCCTAAGATGTTTTTAGACCTATTTATGGTCTTTTTAAAACATATATACCTGATTGTACATGTTAATCATGAAACTAGGTGCTTGTTTGCATGATATGCGTTTGTAACCAACTAGTTTCTCAAAATTAAATGTAAAAATGTGTTGGGCATGTTTGTAAGTGATTTTAGAATATTAATAACTAGTCTGGATATGTTTTAAAAATTGTTTTAATTCTGGTCTATGACAATTTAATTGATTAATTTACAAATCACTTAAAACAATGACTAGTTTGTGTTTGTTGCATGTTTAATCAACATTGTTTGTTTTGTTTTGATTAAAATGGAAAAAATGCATTTAGATCATATCTAATCAGAACCTTAATTCAATGTTTATGACCTTATTTAAGTTATTAAATGGCTCATAAAATCGTTTTAAGTGTTTGTGCATGGATTGTGGCATCATATGAGCATTAAACAACTACTTTCATGTTGTTTGTTTGTTTTGTTATCAATGCCAAATTTATTATATGTTCTTCATGAATTTTTATATTTTGATTCATGTTAGTTCATATTATTTGTATTTTTAATATTTATGAGCTATATGACATAATATTAAAAATGGCAAAATTGAAAATTACACTAGAGTTGATTTATGGTACAAATCTAACTAGTTTGTGTTTTAGGTTTTTAAGATAACTTATTCAATAAGTGGATTTAGTCCATTGGGCTTCAGCCCAGGCCCGTCACGGAGTCTTCTCTTAAAAGTACAAGTACACAATTTTCATTAATGGGCTGGGCCTAATTAATTAAATTTGGATATTATTTTATCCATGAATGTTATGTATATTTGTTTGCTTGTTTTGTGTAATGAATGAATTTGCATGGTGCATTCATGGGCCTTGGGTTATGTAATTAAATATGGCATGCATGCCATTAATGATTATTGTAAAATTTTTATTTATTTCTTAGTATAAAATTTATTTGAAGACTTTGTAAATCAAGACGAAGCCCATCGGAGTGGAGAAGCCTAACTTGAATATTCATTAGTAATAGCATAGAATCTTAGTTGTAGGTTTTTGGGCCCATGTTTGTCACACTTTACTCTATGCACTTATACATATACATGCTATGAATGGATGACAAAGCGTATTCCATGTAAGTTGTAATAAAATGAATCCTTAAAATAGTAAGTCACGAAGTTGCCTTCCTAATTCGAAACATGTCAAGGCATCAATCATTAGTCATGTAGACTAGGAGTCTTAGATACACCTGATTATCTTTGTGAGGCATAGGTTGTGAATGTAGGTTGGACTTAACATGGAAAGGGATGCTCGGACCTAGACAACGAATAAATGGGTTTATACTATAACATCTTAAGATGTTAGCCCATTTGATCCAAAAGGCATGTACAAGACATGATTGGGGTTTTCCTACCTAAGTAACTTAACTCTTTAGGTGTACAAGCTCAGGTTGACTAATGAGTTGTTGTGAAAAGTGAATTATTTAAAGGGATATTAATTTGGTTTGTGGGATTATATTATGACCTCATTTAATCTTGCTAAGTTTATAAATTTTTGTAGATTGAAAAATGGCTTCTTCAAACAACAACTTTTCATTGCATTTGGTCCTAGAAAAGGACAAACTGAATGGCACCAATTTCATAGACTGGTCTCAAAACTTGAGAATCGTTCTTAAGCAAGAGAATAAATCGTATGTTTTGGATACACCCTTGCCCGACAAACCTGCTAGGAATACCTCTAAAGTTCAAAAGGAAACCTTTGAGACTAAGAAGAGTGACTCCAATGATGTGACCTGTTTGATGCTAGCCACTATGATGCTTGATTTGCAAAAGCAATTTATGGACCAAGAGACCTATGCGATCATGGTACACCTTAAGGAGATGTTCCAAGAACAAGCTCATCATGAGAGGTTCATGACAACAAAGGCCTTAATTTTTTATAAGATGGCTGCGGGTACTCCATTTAGTACCCATAAACTCAAGATGAAAGGGTATCTTGATACTCTTAAGAAGCTTGAGGTACAAGTCTCAAAAGAATTGGCCACTGACTTGATCTTCGGTTCATTGACTGATGATTATGATCCATTTGTTATGAATTATAACATGCAAGCAATGAATAAGATAACCATTGAGCTTCATGGGCCTTGCCAAATATTATTGGGCCGACTTGATTAGGCTTTGGAGATGTTTTTTCCATAGTTATCACTTGTCCCGCCACCAAAGGATCTGATCAGGAGATTTTGAATTTTTGGTGGGATTTTTTGAATATTCAGGAGGTGCGAATATGATAAGTCACATCCGTTTATTTCGGATAACCGTTATGCATTTATTGCCTGTGCACATGCCGAGGATGACTCTTCGTTCTTCATAACCGCCATAATGGATTGGAGACACGTGGCGATCATCAAGCGAAGAGTCGGTTGGAGAATTCCAAAAGCTTTGTGCCTATAAATAGGTAAGCTGGGGTTGATTTTTCCTCATTTTTCAGTGATCCTTAGCAAAACTCTGCTAGATTTTCTTTGTGAACTTTTTCATTTAAGTAATTTCAAAGTTTCTACAAGATTACCCAAGTAAGTAAACAATCCCTTCCTTTGATTTTCTTCCTCATTCATAATATTATTTTTTACTTCTCCCCTCCATTAAAGATGGCTTCAAGCAGTAGCCAGTCTATAGATAGAAGCTTTTTTGAAGCTTATAAAGACCGTGAGACCGTGGCTCATCCTTCAAAACTCACGGAGGAGGAAGTGGTTGAGATCCCTTCACGATACAATCTTTTCGCAGAGGTCTTTATGATGGCCTACCCAAATTCCATGGCAATGACCGAGAGACCTTTTGGACTTAAGAATAATGAGTGGTTCATTTGCCATCTTTGGAGCTTGGATGCTGGGTTGAGGCTTCCTTTCAGTGCCTTTAATATAGCAATTCTTAAAGGTTACAAAATTATCCCTAATCAACTTCATCCGAATGGCTGGAGAATAGTGTCCTGCTTTAAGGTCCTCTGTGAGATGGAGAAAGTGGCGCCAACTCTGGATCTGTTCACTCATTTTTTCTATATCTCAGGGTAGAGTGATGGAACAGAGTATTTTTTTCACAAGATCGTAAAGAAAGCTGTTCATTGTACCTTCCTCCATGAAAGGTTTCAAAAAAAGATTTTTTTTAGCAGGGATGGCCAGAGGATTTGGAGTGTCTTTAATCCATTCGGATGTACCTATCACCCTGAAAGACCAAGCGTCCAATCGGTCTTTGTATGAAAGTGATATTGAAAAGCTATTGGGTGCTGTGGCAAGACATGTGAAACCATATGATTTCAATTATCTTCTTAATGTCCTGATCGGGTTTGCATGCTCCGATGCTAGAAATGACACAAAATGTGAGCATTATGACTGGAGTGTGGGAGAAGCACATACTGGTAATCATACATTGCATGCTCATGAAATTTGTATCAATTGGAGAGGATACTTATCTTGTTTTGTTTTTGTGATGCAGCTGTAGGCGCGATGGCTAAAGGAGACGATGTTGCTAAACAATTGTTCGACTGGGCTAAGGCGAGGATTGAGGCGGAATGTGCCGCCAAGGAGGAAAGGAGATAAAAAAGGAGAAAACTCGTGCCTTCTTCAGAAGTTCAAGCTTCCAATCCCTCCGTAAGTACTCCTATTTTTGCCTCTGGTGCCACGGTGGCTTCTGTCTCTTGCCCTTCTCCAACCCGTCTAGGATCCACTGCTACTCAACCTTTGGTGGAGGGTCAGTGCCCCCTTAGGCATTTACTTTTAAGGGATGAAATTGATTCGGAGGAAGAGCAAACAACACAATATCGGAGGGGAAAATCTCAAGAGAACACACCCCCAATAGATGAAGCTGCCCAAATGAGGGCTGAAAAGGCAGCTAGGAAAAAAGCTGTCAAACTGGTAGCTGTTATGGATGCAAGGGTTGTCGTAAGAGGTAAAGAACCCATCCAGGATGAATCCACTCAGAGTGCTGCTGCAAGAATTGCTGAGAGACGGGCTACATCACTGGGAAAAAATCAATTCAGTAATAGCTGGTCTATTGATAATAAAGCGGTATCCAGCTTTGTGTGCCGGAGTATGCTTCAGGAGAATGAATTCAAAGCCATGGGAGACCCCAGCACATTCGCCCAAGAATGTAGCCTTTTTCAATAGTAGAGCCTAGAGGTAATGCTCGTGACTTTATTTTTGCATTTTACTGAACTCGCCTTGTGCTTTCTTCTATCTCCCCTCTTCCTTGACTGACCGACCCATCCTCTCCTTTTCTCTTTGTTTTTTAATTAACAAGAAGGGGTCTGTGCTTGCATGGCATGGCTACTTTTTGCTGAAGGAAATGGAAGGACGCTGATCGGGTTAGGAGAGAAGCAGAAGCTAAATATGATGTTGCTAAGAAGGAGTCCCTGCTTGCCTAGTCAGAGGTTAAAAAATTGAAGAAGAAGCCGCTCGTCTTTCTTAAGATCTGAAGGCTCGGTAGAAAGAGGTTGATCACCTTAAAGGGGACGTAGCCCGTCTGACTGCCAAAAATGCCTTATGGAAAAAATTCGAAGAAGTGGCAGCCAGATTGAGGGGAGCGTGCACACATTTGTCTACTGAGTGCTCAAAGGCCAGCGCTGAGCATGACCTGCTGCGGGGTGAACGGGATTCACTGCAAGCTGCCTTAGCAGAAAGAGAGATGGTGTGGGGTAAAAAGCTTGAGGGTGAACTTTCCACCCAAATAAAAGAGCTTCTGGACCAATTAGGAGAGGCCCAAGGGCAGTTATTAACTCGATTAATTTATGCAGTAGAGCATTGCTTTCTTGAGGCTGACCTTAACTGGATGGAGGACCTAAGAATTTTGCCCGACCCTCCTTCTAGCGATAATGAAGAGGAAGCTTTCTAAAATCCCACATCATCTCATTCGACCCTTGGGGCACTGATCAAGCCAGAAACGATTGTCTCAGTATCAACATATCCTGTTCCTATGGTAGCCTCGAAGTCTTCTCAGCATTCAACTGAGATGGATGTGCCCCCTGTAGCTGTAGAAATCATAGATATAGAGATTTAGGTTTTCTTTGTAATATTTTCTGCTTTGTAATGGTTTTCTCCTTCGTTTTACAACTTTTAAAAATTCTTCATATATAAAGTTTGATTTGCCTTTTAATTGCGTCTTCATACTGCATTTCTCATTTAAGATAGTATTTATCATAAAATCAATTAAGGAGAAAATATTAAATCGACTGAGGAGAGGATAGGTAAAATCAACCATGGAGAATGTATGAAATCGACTAAAGAGAATACTTCCTGAATTTTAAGATATTTTTCATGCATTACAGTACATAACTCTTAAGATCAATGATCACTTAATTTGATCGGATTTAAAGGATAAAACCATTCGTTCTAGCGTGAGTTATGACTTAGAATTTAGGTGCATGATGTCAAGCGTAATAAGTGACTTTTTAGTCTTTCATTCGATTGAAGTATTATCAGATCAGTTATTTAAAGATCAACTTTCCATAGGAGAGTCATGCATGGCCAATGACCTTTCGTTCTTACATTTATTTAAAGATTTGGCAATTTTATACTCGATGGTAGATTTTTGCATTTAAAGTTTGGGATAGACATCAAACCTAGCGAGTGCGTTGGTGGAGATTAGATGGAGGCATCTTGCATTTTTGGTTCAGGAATAACATCGAACCTAGTAGACGAACTTATGATGGAGAAAATCTTTCGTATTTTAGGCTCGGGATGAGCATCTAGCCTAGCGAGGAAGCTGAACTTATAATGGAGAAAAGCTTTTACATCTTCGGCTATATCGAGCCTAGCAGATAAGTTGTACCATATTGATTAGTTGGTTAGGATGTGGCATCGATCGAAATTAAGCCTACAGTCTTAGAGTGACTAGAATAGATACATCAATTGAGATGTGACGTCGATTGAATCCGCGCTTTGGCGGTTAGAAATATACCGATCGATCGGTCAATGCCGTTGGTGGTTTTGTGGAGATTATCCACTCTGGAGATATTTTATTGACTAGAGTAATGATTATCGATCGGGATTTACTACTTCGATCGAAATTTTCATCAATCGGAATTCCAAAAAATTGATCCGCGCTCGAGCAGTGGAATTGTTTTGACCGATTGAGAAGAGGTCTATAGGCGTTAGGGCCCTCATCTCAAACTCTTAATGGTAGAAATAACTGATCCGAAGGTCATTTTGCTGGAGAGGAAGTTAATATATTTGATTAATGACGAGTATTAAATTCATAAGTTTGGACACGTACCTATCTTTAGGCAGTTTTTTTTTGTTTTGTGGAGGCACTCATTTGTACGCATTAGGGTGCTAGAACTTTCAACAAATTTTTGCATGTTGAAGCTTTTTATTATTGTATCTTTAAAAACTTAAAGATAAATCTTTAACAGTAAACAAGTAATATCAAAATGGGCTGGCAATCCAGCGCCTATTTTAGGAAACTGGGAGAGAATGAAATTTAGTACAATAAATTCATGGGGACTCAAATTATAATAATTGCACCTGATGTTGTTGTTATTTGATGACCTCGACAGTCGGCCTGTGTTGGTCCGGCTTTCATGCTTGTCATATTTGTCTAAACCAGATGCCTTTCTCCCATCGCTGGACCGCTTACAGGAGCTTTTTCCTCTGGTCCAATCCATCTCTTTCTTTAGGAATTAGTGTTCATCGATTGAGTGCCCGATAAGTTTGTGTAACTCATAACCTTTGTTGCGGTCTTCATTGTTTCTCATCTTGTTTAGACATTTTGGGCTAGTTAACTTTCCTATGTTTTTCCTTGGTACCCCTCAATGCTTGGCCGGGACTGGCGTTGAATGGAGTGAAAGTCCCAGCCAACCGATTATTGTACCATCCAGTCTCCTTTCTCTTGCCCAATTCTTTGAGAAGATTGACCTATTCAGATTTCTCTCTATCCGATCGGATAAGGAGGTTCTGCCAATCACCCGATCATCTGGATATTGCAATCTATCCAAGATATCGGTCTTCTTTACTCTATTGGATCTGAGAGTGTTGTTCAGATGGATGTGTTGTCTGGCTCTTCCCATCAGGTCGGAAAAGCTAACTGGTGGCCTTGTCGTTAAAGATTCAAATAGTGGATGATTCGTGATGGCTTTTGCCAAAACATTCAACGCAATTTCCACACTTACATTCCTTACTTTCGATATTGTGGCCTAGAAGCGATCGATGTAGTCTCTGAGACTTTTATTAGTTCTTTGATAGAGGTTGCACAAATCACTAACTGACTTTGGTATGAGTGTTTGCATAGTGAATCGCATGGTAAACAGCTATTTGAGTTATCTGAAGGAGGTGATTGATTCTTGAGGGAGTTCGTGAAACCAATTCAAGGCATCTCCTCTTAAGGTGGTGGGGAAGACTCTACAGGCAATCCTTTTCATCGTAGGTGTAAACCCGCACTTTAGTCAAGTACTTCGTAAGGTGAGTAGTGGGATCGGTTTTACCTGTATACTTATCCATTACCACGTCCCTCCACCTGAGAGGCAGCTTCGACTCCATAATTTCCCTACAGAAAGGGGAGGCAGTGTTGTTGCAGGTGTTCCCTTTTAAACATACCTTTTCAGGTTTTACCAAACCAAATTGCTAGAGTTTATGTTTGAACCATTTATCCTCCCTGCTCGTTGTTGTGGAAGTAAACTCCTTTTTAGATCTGCGGGAGCGACTGTGATTAGGTGTGTGCATAAGGGATAAATCATCATCAAAGGATGGGGTGGATGATCTACTGGGGATGTAAGGAGCATCTTTGCTCGAAGACATTGTTTGCTTTCCCTTACCGTATCTCCTTGGGGTTTTGACCCTTATCCTTCCCACATTGTGAGTTCGTGGTTCCTTCATGGAGATTTCCCTATTTCTTTTTCTTCCGAAGTCTTTGGCCATGAAAACTATTTCATGATCTCTTTTAGAAGCTCTGGGCATTTTATCCCTTTCTAGAGTTTGGACTATGCTCTTAGTGAGGTCACTAAGAATGGCACGCATATCTCCGATAGTAACAGGGGCATCTTCCGGCTGTCGCATGACCACATCGTCGAGATCTGGGAGGAGGTTACCTTTAGCAAGTGATTTGAGAGATCTCTCTCTTATTCCTAAGGGCTTAGACCTGCCCTGGCTATTGTAATTATGTTCTCTAGGAGTTGTGTGCTCGTTGGATCTTGAATCTACCATGTCACTCAACAAAAGCACCAAATGATAAAGCACATAAAATCTTTATCTGTAAGAAGGAGAGTTGGTAGCTGAATGATTTCAGTTGGATTACTAATCCTGTAAGGGGGCCCGATCAGATCGGGCGTTAGCACTCTGAAGCTTAAGTTAGTATCTTTTAGAGAAATAGTGTTTAGAGAGAGAGAGTCTTAGATATTCAATACCTGGAGCCTTTACATTTTTGGCTATTTATAAATGATAGAGGAGGGGTACTTGAGTACCTTGGGACGTGATAACTGGCGGTTGAAGCAGGTGAGTGGTGATGTGACAGGGAGCAGGTGAAGGGATGGGAATTAACTTGTGTCAGTGGACTTGATAGGATAAGGCATCTCATCAGTCCGATCAGACACCATGTCTTTTTGTCTTGTCTTCCAGCTCATGCTTTGTCCTTTTTGTTGATTATTTTTAGGTCCTGTCAAATATTATTGGGCCGATTTGATTGGGCTTTGGAGATGTTTTTTTCATAGTTATCAATACTGAATAAAGTATACTTAGCAATTTTCATTGATATCGATATATATGTATGCTAAACATGAAACCATATCCTTTGCATAGAGACCTAACAATTTTTGACCTGACCCAAAAATTTTAAAACTTAAATTGAATTCATCTAAAAAAAACGATTCAAGTTTGAATCCAAAAAATTAGAATGACTTAAAAAATTTAGGGTCAAATTCAATCAAAAATGAATTCATGATCCAAAAATTTCAATTAAATTTTATTTTCTCATATGTATTTATAAATTATAGTTTAATATTATATATGTACACACACATATATATATATATATATTAACAATATTATACTGTTTTATTAATATTTCCAGTCTAATTTTTATATGAAAATTAAATTTAACTAAAATAAATGACAAATGTCTAATTGTTTAAATTTTGAGGGGTAAGTAAAAAATAAAAAATTCAAACATGAGCCGACCGAAATTAAATACAACGTTATATATATATATATATATATATATATATATATATATATATATATATATATATATATATATATATATATATATATATATATATATATATATATATATATATATATATATATATATATATATATATATATATATATATATATATATATATATATATATATATATATATATGATGCTTGGGATCTGAGAGGATGTTTATTAAAGATCTATGAAAATATCATGTAGAAAATAAAACATGTATGCAAGGTACATGGCGGAAGACCACGACACAAAATGCCCTTTGGAAACCAGTAGCCTGCAGGTCTATATTGCAGCCGATATACCTTTTAAATGCAACACAAGCATTATGCAAACAGGATTTCTGATACACAAGATCAGCCTAAGCCGTAGGTGTAGAGCATACTTATGAATGCAGCAATACTTGAACATAGATATACAAAATAAGATTTTATATATGGAAAATAAAATACATAAGAAAGTAAAGCTCAACACTTGAACATACTTACGTTTTCTGAAAATAAAATAAAATTTACAAGTTTATTTTCGGAGATAGTACTCTAAGCTTCAAGATTTTTACAAGGTGTGCTCAACATATGAGCTTCTTATTTCTAAGCGTGAGAGTGTTTTCTGCCTAAAGGAGAGTTTGCCCCTTTGTGGAGAATGAAGAGTCCTTTTATAGAAGGAAGACTTTGTTTGTTACACCATAATAAGTGGGAGCTTGGACCCACATTTAGCTGGAAAGATAAAGATTCCCATTAATCACGGGAGTTTCGAGTTAGTAGAGCAGTTGGTGGAGTGACTATTTGTCCATTTTGGAGTCATCACATGGGGAGAATAGATATCTGTCAGTAACAAAAAAAAAATCTAATAATTTTTTTTTCTTTTTACTTTTACTTTTTTTATGGGCCTATTTAGGCTTTAGGCTAGACCTGCTTACAAAGTATGGATTTTAAAAGAATCCATATTTGAAATAAAAGTCCACTAAGGTGGAGGAAAAATACCAAAATAATCATCCTCATTATCATCTTTTAAGTCGATAATGGGCTCAGAATCTGAAGATGAGGCTTTTGAACGAATTGAAGAAGTTTTTGAAGACGAAGCTGGGCCATAATCTGGAAATATTCTTCCTTAGTTTTTGCTGCTTCCAGTTGGGTCTGTGCAAAGGACTTTTGGGCCAAGAATTGAGAGACTTTTAGGCCTGGTTTTGTGAGTCTTTGTGCTTGGAGCCATTGCATGAAACCATGTTTTTTGATGCTATCTGGAACTACGAATTTTGTCCACCAGCAAATTTGATACCTGCGGACTAAAATTGTTTGGGCCTCCTTTTGTTGATATTCTAAATTCCATGTTGTTATCCATGATAGATAAAATTTCGTGGCAAAAAGCATCAAGGGATGGAATTGCCTTTCCCTGTTTGAAGGTTTGTAGGTATTTTTAAAATTGATAGCCTTCCTGAATCGAAGGTTTTAAGATTTCAGGAGAGGCAACATACAATTTCCACCAATGGTTGAACCAAAAGAAAATTTTTGAGGGGTCTATTTTTAGAAAAAAAATAGCCAAGTGTGGCTACCTTTTTGGTTTTGTAGTAGGAATGCATTATACCAGGCTTGTTGGTAATCCCAGTAAGTGTATGTCCTATAGTGGTTTAAAATTGTTTGGAAGTTGTCCGAGAAGTGTTTAGGGGTATGGAGAGCCGATCCCCATTCGAGTGGAGAAATGATTTTGTGAATTTTTATGGTGGAATAAAGGATTTCAGGGCCGTTTTTGGGGTTATGAGTAATCGTTACAGAGCCTGTAGATTCCAATATTGCCAAGTAATAAGGCTGAGGTTTTGTTAAATCCCATGGTTTAAAATACCAACCTTTTGGGAAAATTTGTGTGATGGCCTCTTGAGGGTTTTGAAAATGAAAACCATCCTCAATATTCCATACATACTGAAAATCGGGTTTTGTAAAATATTATGCTTTTGGTAGTTTTGATTGAGATAAAACTAACTCAGAATCATTTTATGATAAAATTATTTGTGTAAATTCCTCTTTTGAGGGTTTTGAAATAATTTCTTCACAAGAATTTTTTGAAACAATAATTTTATTGCAAGATGACTTTTGCAATGTTTTTGAAGAATTTTGAGAGAGGGTTTTTTGAGTCGAAGATTCTCCTCTCTCGGTTTTTGCAATAAAGTTTAAATTTTTACCTATGAAGGCCTTTTTTTTTTGCAATTTGGGCTTTTAAGGCCTCAATTTCTGAGAAAGCCTTTAGTGCCTGAAGCTTTTCCTCTTTCTGGGGTTTTAGGGCTTCTTCATCTTCTAAGGCTTTGTTAAACCAGTAAATTATTTTTGGGTCTTTTTGAACAATTTGGATCCAATCACGGATCATTTTGGACTATTGTTTGGCTTTTTCTTCATCTTCTTCGACTGCTTAGGCCCAAGATTTTATTGGAACAGCAGTAGAGATTGCTGGTTTTGTTTCTTTCTCATCTGGGTCCTTTTGGACCTCTTTTGCCTTTTTTGATTTGTTGGGCATTAGTGGGTTCACTCAAGACCTGTTTTGAAGGAACTCTCTGGTCAGAAAATCTGGAATTGAGTTTTTATCTCCTCGAATAAATTCAATTTCAAAATCAAATACACTAAGAATTGCTTGCCATCTGGCAAAAATCTATTTTGATGCAATGTTTTGAACATCTTTTTGCAAAATTTCTTTAGCAGATTTACAATTAATATGAAGTAAAAACTTTTGGTTAAGTAAATCTCTTTGAAATTTTTGAATGCACATGACAATCGAAAGAATTTCTTTTTTGATGGTTGGATAATTATTTTGACAGTCATTCCAGCATGCAGATGTGTATTGTACAATGCATTCTTTGCCATTGACCTTTTGTTTTAATATTCCCCCATATCCTATGTCTGAAGCATCTGTTTCTACGATTTTAAATGCTGAGGGATTAGTAAGATGCAAGCAAGGGATTTCTTTTGTTTTTTGATTTGTTGAACAATGCTAGTGTGTTCATCAGACCAAGGTACTGGATTTTTCTTTAACCTATCATGCAAGGGTTTTGCAAGGAGGTTAATGTTTGGACAGAAATCTAAAACATAATTTAAACTTCCTAGAAATCTTTGAAGTTGAGTTTTATCCAAAATTTTATCAGGAAATTTTTTTGCAAAAATTAAAGATCTCTCAATTGGAGTAATTATTCCTTGGGTAATATAATGACCTAAGAAACGAATTTTTGTTTGGAAAAGAGAGATTTTTGATTTAGAAAATACTAAGCCATTTCTTCTTGCTATCATGAAGAAAGTTTCTAAATCTTTGAAATGTTGTTCCAAAGAGTTTGAAAAGATTAGCATGTCATCAATATATACTATGCAGAATTTTGAATAAGGCGCAAAAATATCGTTCATTTTTTGTGATTTTAAAAACTAGTTGTTGAAGAAGGTCAGAATCCGATTTTTGTTTTTGTTTAAGAGTTTTTAATTCTTCTTTTACTATTCCAATTTCTTCTTGAAGTGACTGGATATTAACATGAGAATTTTTCTTTGTTTTTTCTCCTAAGATTTTTGTTAAATCATAGGGGTTTGTTTTTATTAAAGCTGTGTTAGAAGATGAAGGAGATTTTGGTGTTTTATTTTCAAAGGATTTTAAGATTTTTTCTATAATTTCCTTATGAAGTTTTTTATCTTCTATTTGTTTTACGATATCAAGCATTAACTCTTGATCTTTTGTTAAAACATTTATAGATTTTTGTGATCCTGTATCTTCTTCGGAATCATTTCTAGATGAACTAGAGGTTGCTAGATCATCAAATTCTATAGAATTATCTTCTTTAGATAAATCTTTTTGACTTTCTTGTTCTGAAGTTCCAACTATAAGTACTGAAATTTTTTGAATTATTTCATCTTCTAATTGTAAATCATGAAGTTTTTTTTTATTTATCCTACAATATCTTGAAATATGTCTAGGTTGATTGCATTTATAACAACCAACTTGTTTTTTTATCATATTTCTTAAAAGATATTTTAATTGGATTTTATTTTCTATAGGATTTTCTAGGTTTAGATTTTCTATAGAAATTTTCTTTATTTGGCTTTGGGAAAAACCTTTTTCGAGATTTTTTGTAAGACTTATTGTGGGATTTTGAACAAGAACCTCCACAATCTTTAGTTTGGTTTCCTATTGAAATTTCAAACTGTTTACAAAATGACCCTAGTTCTTATCGTGTTTTCTTCATTTCCATTTTCAAATGCTTTTGAAGTGTTAAATCTTGACAGATTTTTAATCCTTTCTTTTGAGTGAAACTAATCAATTCTCTATAAGTCAGATGATTATATGGGATTTGACTTATTCCAAATGTTTCTTTAATTTTATTTCTAACCTTTTCTCCTAAAAGAGTTGGTAATCCTGCTAAGAATTTTTATTTCCAAAATGGTTGATTGGAATCTTCTCTAAGCATGATTCTAGTTAGAAATGTATTTTTATAGTTCTGGAATTCAGAAAACTTTTTACACCTAAGGTTTGAAAGCAGTTCTGCATTTTTATCTTTTAAATGAGATGGATCTCCTATGAAGTGCAAACTAATTGTGTGGATTAGTGTTGTGACTGCGTCTGGAATAGGGTTTCCTAACTCATCGAGGATGGGAGTTCCTTCCTCTGTTGTTTGAATAGCACCTAAAATTTCTAATTGTTGTTGCTAGGTAAGATGGAAATCCCACCAGCCTTTTAATTGACCTAAAAAAACCTGCTATAAGCAATTCAGCTATTGCTCTATAAGGGATATTTGTTGGGATTTTATAAGCATTAGATGCCTTAGTCATCTGTTGTAGAAGACTAAGGATATTATACTCAGACATACCATCTATGTTTCACTCATAGACAGTAGAGGCATTGAATTTGGACTGAGATAATACATTTGGTCTATTTTCTATTCCTAAGTCTGGAGCAGTTACCATGGCCAAAGGTGAAGGTGAACTTCGTGGCCAATGGAGTTTGGACAACTCCTGTTTTTGGCTTTGTTCGGAGTCAAAGATCTGATCTAAGATGCTGACTGTTTTATTTTTATCTAAAGTGTCTTATGCAAAGATGTAGAGGATGACTCTATCCTACTTAATTGGTCTTTCAAGACTTGAGTAAATTATGATTTACCTTCCTTAAATAATTTTTGACTAGTCATGGATACCTGAAAAGTTTTAAAGACCGGATTTTTTAACTTTGATTCTGAGGTTTCAACAGGGGAACGACAAAAGTCTTTTGGTGCTCCGCAATCCTAGTTAATTGTTTAGCAATCGTACTAAGATAAGTGTTTGTAAAATTATTCTGTTGAATAATGTTTTTAATATTCTTATCCGTATTTCCATTTGAAGTTTTGTAAGGACTTGCTTCTACTGTTTAGTTTAAGTTTGTTATTTTTATATGTCTTGATGGCGAATGTAAAGACTGTATTTTTCTACCATCACACATTTCCCACTCTATATCCTTACTCCTAGAAGTGATAGATTTACAGTTTTTTGTTGAAATGGGTATGAAATTTTTTCTTGTAAAGTGTAAATTTCAAACCAGTCAAAACAGAATTTGCATTTTATTTTCAAAACAAATTCATAGTATTTTTCTTGAATTTCTTTTCTTTTTTCTAGAAAATTTTTGAAGAACCATATTCTTTTTTTCTAGATTTTCTTTTGAATAGAAATCCTTATGCAAATGCGTTTTGTCTACTTCAAAATCTTTTTCAATGACATTTAATTCATTTATAACATTTTCTGTTACAACTGAAAAATACGGTGAAGTAAGTGGTGAAACATGAAGTGGTTCCTCGTTTGAAACTTGTGGTCTATTATAGACCTGATGAGGAACTGTTGTTGAATAATCAACGTTTTGAAAAGATGCACTTGGAATGCTAGAACAAGAAAATCTTAGTTTTGGAAAATTTTCTTCCTTATTAGGGAGATGAATTACTGAGGGGAGCTTTGAGGCTTGTCCTATGTCAATAGTACTAGTAGAGGAACCAGAGTCAGAGAACCGACAACTAGAAGCTTTTGAAAAGCTTATTTTTACCCTTCTATCATCGTGCTGAGTAATTTTTCTCAAATGAGTGTTTGGTTTAGATTTTTCAGGAGATTTTGGGTTAGTTTCTCCTTCTAAAATCCATTCTTCAGGAAGATCAATATCTTTCCAAAGTATGATTTTTGGAATAACAGTATTTGCTATGGATAAATCCGTTTGTAAAAACAAGGTTTCACCTTTTTTAGTTACATTTTTTACAGATGTAAAGGCAAAAAACATTGCTTTATAATGTATTCTAAAAATAATAGCTACTGGAATAGATCCTTCCAGCATTTTAAAATTATGAGTTTTAATTTGTAAAACCAAAGATTTCAAAATGTTTGGATCTGCAAAAGATAATGAAATATTTGGTGAGCATTCAAATGAGATTGGTCCTTGAAAAAGACTTGACTCAACTGAGCTTATAATTCCATCTTTAAAATCTAAAAATCTTGTATCCCTCAAAACACAAAGAATTGAGGTGTTTAATCCTTCTCTTGTTAGATGTTTTATTTCTACTTGAACAAGACCTATATGAATGTATTCATATTTTCTGTCTCTGTGTTTTTGTAGAGTTTTTTGAGAAAGAAGATGAATAGTTTCAAATGGTTTTGATATTTGAACTCCCCGTTTTTCTGTTTTAATAATGAAATCAGTTTTTATGAGTTTTTGAAAAATATTGTTCTCATAAACTTGATCTCGTTTTATTTTTGGAATTTTTCAATTATTTATGGATTTTTGAAAATCTTCAATAGTGATTTCTTCACTGTTTACTGCACGTGATCTTTGTGATCCTAGATTCAAAGAGTTTGAGGTAGAAGAACTAGACAAAGAAGTACTACAAAATAAATTATCCATATTTTAAGAATTAATTATTTTTTGAAAAGATTTTTTATTTCTTACCTGGATAATCTTACAATGGATTTACAGCTCTAAACGCCTATCCGTCGGCTAACACGGGACTTACTACCCTGCAACTATCTTTTACCCAGATAATATTTCAAAATATTTTCAAAAAATAATTAATTTTAAAAATATAAACAAGTTACTGTATAGATCTACCCACCCTCAGGCTCTGATACCAAGTGACATCCGAGATCTGAATATATATATATATATATATATATATATATATATATATATATATATATATATATATATATATATATATATATATATATATATATATATATATATATATATATATATTGCAAAAATCTTAAATTTCTAATTTTTTTCTTATTTTTTAATGCTCATTCCGTTGCCCTCTTTATCTCACTTTATCTCCATCTATATCAGCCTCCAAATTTCGGAATTAAAATGATATAATTTTACAAATAGTTTAGTATGTTCGATTTTAGTATTTTTTTGAATATTAAAAATCGAATCGATATAACCAAAATTCCTTTTTAAAATCAAACATATAATATATATCAAATTATTTACAGTCCGATTTAATACGGTAAGGATTGATTTGATTTTTGGTCTAAGCTTTTAGTCTTAATTGTGATCCAAGATTGGACCCGAATTTTCCTAAAAAATAAGTGATACAATCTGATCGTGACCCACAAAATAATGATCCCAAAAATCCAAATCCAAAAAGAAATTACCCGAATCTTAATCCATTTGACCTGGCCATTTGCCAAGTCTATTTGCGTATACCTTAATAGTCGGAGGAAGAGAAAAATAATATATAAATTTCCTCTAAACTATTATCCTTTAATATATTATTTTGAATTAATTGAATATCATACTATCAGATAGATTTGTTAAAAATCTAAATAATACCTTCTATACTATTAAAAACTATTAAACTACTTATAAATTTGTTAAAAAAAAAACTATTGAACTACTTATAAATTTGTTAAAAATGTCCTAATAGCTACGGCCACTGTTCACATACGAGAAACGACATGCGGATTATTTTTATATGGTCTTCAAAATATGCCACACATCTTTGTAAATGTCATATTACCTCATGTCTGTTAACGTGCCACACGTGTGTAACTTTTACCCGTTTTTTCAAAATTTTTCATACATTTCCATAGAGTGGTAATATAATATTTTTAATAAATTTAGAAAAAAATAATATGATATTTGATTGGTTAAAAAGGGTAAAATATTATATGATAATAATTTAGAGGGAATTTGTATATTACCCCTAAATTGTATGACTGTCTAGTGGTAGACTTTAGAAGGGTTACGTGCTGCACACAACCAATAAAAAAAGCATGATAATTGTTCACGCCGAGAACTTGCTCTCCTTAATCTACCCATCATCCATCGACATCCATTTAACTCTATTAACTTAATATATTTCTATAATTTTGAATTTTTTTTGTTCAGTTTTCTTATTATTATAATAATTATTTTATAAAAGAACTATTCTATAATCAGATTCATCATACCTTAGCTTTAAATTGGAATTATATATATACACACAAACTAATTATAATAGCTAATCCAAGAATGCAAATAATTATTCAATTATTGAATCTTTATCATTTATTAGATTCAAATCCGTTTAAAAGTGATGCAAATTTAAAAAATTCAACAGTCTGAAAAATTTAAGATCGAACTGGACCGAAATCCAAAATTCAAAAAATACATTCAAAAATACAAAAAATTTGAGCAGATCATATCCGAACCCATGACCCAGTACATCTCTGGCTCAATCTTCCCTTTTTTGTTACTCACCTTCTCATATGTCGCCCTCTCTGTCTCACTTTATATATTTTGTTGTTGGCCTCCTAGCTCTAGCGCTATCCTCGTCGATTCTTCCCTCACCTAAAAGTCATCTCATAACAACGATTTAAGATATGAGAGGAATATTTCTCATTGTTAAGTGAGTTTTTTTGATATGTTCAAACCCGATTGGATCTATTTGTAAGATTAATTCAAGATCCTATCCAACACACAAACATAAACAATAAGAAAGAAAATAATATAATTAAAATTTTTTATATAAATAAACATATAAAACTACAATATTACGTGATTTTACTAATAGTTTGGCTGGTTCAATGTTAGAAGTTTTTGAATATTGAAAAATAAATTGATATAATAGAGCTTTTATTCTAAAATGAAATTGATTAAACCGAACCAAATATATCGAATTATTTTTAACTCAGTTTGGTCTGATTTGGTTCAATTTTCAATATGATTTTTTAGTTCTAATTGATATGAGACTCAACTCAAGGCCACTTGAAAAAGAAAATGACTCAACTCAGTAATGTCCAAAAAAAATTCGAAATAAAAAATAATTTATCTGAATCCAAATCTACCCGATTCAATCTAGCATAATTGCTAGGTCTAATTTGATGCAACAAAAGAAACACATGTGTGAAATTAAGTTAAACCTTTTTAGGTATAAATACTAAATTAATTACCGGTCAGATCTTAGTTTTAGCCAAATTTGGGTAATTTGGTTTTTGATTGTTGCAATATCGGCAGTAAATCTAGGTGGGAGTCAATGGTTGAAATCTTGGTACATACTGTTCACAAAAGACTAGAAGAATAACTTCTTACTTTCTAAATCTTAATTTGACTTTAATATGTATATGATATTTATTCTTGACCCAATTCCTCTTTTTTTAGTAAATTTGTTAATTTATGAAAAATTACTAATAATAAGAAATTAAGAAGATGATGTTTTTGTAAATTTCACTTCACTTAAGAAAATATGTATCTATTACAAGAAATCATTATTTTTCATTTACTTGATTTTTCTAAACCTGATTTTTATATATTTATATTTTCCTTTATCTTTATTTTTTTTAATTGAAAAGATGAAATTGATAATACGATACCTTCTTTTTTTTTTCTGGTGTAAATTTATATTACAAGAAATTTTTAAAGGATACTTTATTTGCAAATTTATGAAAAGTTTGAATATGTTGTAATTATGATTAATGTGTACTCTCGTAAAAGAACTTCAAGGAGTGTGATGAAATATTCTTCTCTCTATCCGTTTTCTTTGTTTATAATACTTATTTTTATTTAAAAAAATGTAAGATTTAAGATTAAAAAAAAAGGAACAGCCTTTTCATTGTAATCAAAGACCGATTAAGAACAAGAAAGATGAGAGAAAAGTAATGTGATTAGATAAATGAGAATAGGTCAATGGCACATGAACTGAATGATTATATACAAATTAATTGGCCTAATAATGCAATCAACCACCTTTCACAAAGATACTTATCCAATTTTTAATATTAAATATATGTTCCTACTGCATCATATGGATAAAGTTTATTGTAATTAAGCGTGCATTGATTGATGACAAACAGAAACAAGATGCATATATATATAAAGTTAATACATGATATCCTCCCAAACTATGATGATCATTTGTCTGTATTATTTATTTGAATTAATCAAATATTATATTAGTTCTCTAAACTTGTTAAAAATAAAACTAATATCCTTATAGTATTAGAAATGTCATATTATTTCTCATACTCCACAAAAGTATGGTTTTTACCTTTCTTTGGTAAAATACCACGTGCACTTGTAGATGAATAATTTTACATTTTTAATAAATTTAGAGAGATATTCTAATATTCTATTAGTTTAAAAGAGTAATCTATTAAATGATAATAGTTCAGAGAAATAATTTATGTGTTATCTAAAAAAATTAAACCTTAAACTTCACTTGATTACTTGGCACATGCTAGAATTACATTATTGGATTTGGACAAAGAAATTAACTTAAAAGAAAATATAATTGTGATACAAACTGAAGTTTAAATAAGTCATTAAGTATCTAATAAGTGATAAGTTCAAAAATAAACAGATGGTGTAAATTAAGGATATAGAGTAGAAAAGAAAAGAAGAGTGGTAAGTGTTAAGAGTGGGAAGCCACGAGAGACGAAAGATAATGAAAACTTGGCAATTATATAATTATGTAAAATAAAAATAAAAATAAAGAGGAGAAGCGCAGATTCCGTGGGGCAACAGCCTTGCACTCCAACCATATTTCTCTTAGTATTTAGAGATTCGTTGAGGCAAAGTAATGGGTTTCCTTAATTTCCTTTCTCTTTCATATTCTCTCACATTACACTCACCTTTTTCCTTTCTCTCCACTACCGTCTACCCCCATTTTTTTAGTCATGTGCTACTCCATTGTTTTATAATGAGAACTCATGTCTCGAGTTCTAACTCCTTTTATATATAAACTTAAAAGAATTGTGTCTATTTACTAATGGTTATTTGTGATTATAATCAAATTATAAATCTATTTATGATTAAATTCATATAGACTTTAAAAAAATCATTTGAAATATTTTTAGTGATGTGAACAATCTTGCATTTAAGAGAAGAAAAATGAGCATAGTTTTTGTAAATTGCAATTTCTTGCAGAAGACGTGCTTGTGAGAGCTAGTTGTTAATAGATGACTACCACTCACATGCACCCTTAATTCGTTCCTTCATTCATTCATTTTACCACAACTCTCTCCACTACTATATACAACATGCATCTCTTTATCCATGTATTCTCTTTAATTTCTTTCTCAAAATAAACAAGTAAAAGGTTTATATTTGGTAATTAGTAAGGTTAAAATAAGTTTCACATCTTAATGCAACAAATTAAAAATATACTCTATGCACTACTATTTTTTTAATAATTACATCTTTGAGGGTCAGGCTAAAAACATTATTTTCAGACTCTCGATTATTTAAATTGCATATCACAAAATTACTAAGATATATCATGTCTCTAAATTTAAGTAACTAAGTAAAAAGGATTATTTAACACTTCATTTACTTAGCCATGTAGTTTAATTTAAGAATTACAATGAAACATATACATTTGTAACTATAATTAATCTTATAAGGTGGTGGTGGGGGTGGTTGTGGCGGAGCCGGTGATGGTGGTGATAGGTTGTAGTTACTATTTGTTGTAAAAATATGGTTTTTAAGTGCGTTGGCAAAGTGTGAGAAAGAGAGTGTGAAACGGACTTGACATTAACAAACTTCCTCTCTCCACCAACTGTTTCCACACTCTATTGTCTCTAAATTTATCATATTTTCAGTTACATTTGTTTGTTTTTGGATGTTGTTTTCTATTTGATTACTCTCTTCCAATTCCTAACTATAAATAATAAAAATTAAATAAAAAATTCCTATTTATAACTCTTTTTTCTTCGATTATTATCATTTTACTATTATGCAGACTTGTTCACACACTAATATACTGTCCTTTTGACTCCAGAAAAACTGTCACCCACCCAAATAAAACCATATCTCCATCACCTTTCTTTTCTTTTTTCATACGCTATATATATACATTCCCACTCTCCTCTTCCTTGCTTCCTCCTACACCCATTTTCTCTCTCTTCTTTCTCTCTCAAAATATATACACATTATTTCTTCAGGTGGTGTAGGGTTAACAACAATGGAAGCTGCTGCAGACAATAACAATGAACTCTCCACCAATATTATTGTAAAGGGTAAGAGAACAAAGAGGCAAAGAGTTCAGTCCCCAATTCCTAATTTTCCTCGCACTTCGAGTTTTGATGACGGAGATTTTTATGATTCTGTTAAGAATAATAATCCATCCCCAACAAGTTCTCAAGAAGAAGAAGATATGGCCAATTGCCTAATTCTTCTTGCACAAGGTCGATTTAGGGATTCGCCTACTACTAATATTGCTATGGCCGCCGTGGGCGGCGGTGCCAACAACAGCAAATTCAATAGTAGAAGATTCTTGGAAACCGGATCGGCTGGTGCGGGTAAGGCCGGGTACTACGTGTATGAGTGCAAGACCTGTTGTAGAACATTTCCTTCATTTCAAGCATTAGGTGGGCATAGGGCAAGCCATAGGAAGCCTAAAGCGATTCAAGACTATGATGAAAAGAAACAGCCAACAGTATCATCTGATGAAGAATTAGATGGGCATTATAAGGATATTTCTTCACTTGCTCTTCAATTGAGTAATAATATTCATGATAATATTAGTAATAATAATCAAAACAAGGCTAAGGTTCATGAGTGTTCCATTTGTGGAGCTGAATTCACCTCCGGTCAGGCTTTAGGTGGCCATATGAGGCGCCACCGGGCACCAACAGCGGCGGCTCCGGCCAGTGGTAGTCATGCTAACTTGTCGACATTAACAAGCATGGCTATGGAATCTGAGGAAGCCAAGAAAGGAAGAAACCTAATTTCTTTGGATTTGGATCTGAATCTTCCAGCTCCAGATGATGAAAAAATCCCCTTTGCTTCAAAGCAAAACCAACAAGATCAGCAGCAAAAATCACCTCTTGTATTTTCAAGCCCTACTTTGGTGGATTGTCATTACTAAAACATGGTTTTTTTGGTAAAACAAAAAAATTCTGTAACCCCGCATGTGTGTGTGTATATATATATATATTCTAAAAAACACTTGATCTCAAACACTGATATACTTTTTTTGTAAAATTGAAAAAATTAAAACATTGTGGGATTCTTTTTATTCTTTTCATTCTTGATGATGTCAATTTAATTTTATCGTATATACATATAATTCATTGTAAAAGGATATATATAAGTTAATTATTTATTTGTGTTGTTCTGAAGGTTACTCTAATTTATGAAAAGTTCATTATGGTCATCTTTACCTAGTTTCCTTTTTATTAATTTTACCATCAATGTTTCTTCTATTATTGCTTACAAACTAAGACAAAAAAGAAATATTATTTACGTCATATATTTTATTTTATTTATTTTTAGTGGGAAAGAGGATGTATTAACACTTAAAAACGGAGTGATGTGTGTTTTTTTTTGTCTGTGTTATTCACCTCTAACATGAACCAACAAAAGCCTGTTGGCTTAGGTTTTATTGTTTCATTTATACGTATATAGTTGGGTGGCAAGAATAGAATAAAAGGAACAAGGAAAGTCGGTAAGTAACTAAACGTCCCTTATGGATCCCTTTTCTCTTAAAATAACAAATTGCTTTTTCTAAAAAAAGTTAACCCCTACTTAGCTATTTTTGTTCTTTTCTTGGATTCGTCCACCTCCTTGTTAGTTGCTAGCGGACTCAATCCCACCTAACTAATATCTTCAATCATCCTCTACTTCATCACCTACATACCTTAACATGCACTTCCACTAATACATTTTAGGTTTTTACCTCATCATTTTATATCTAAATTTAACATGTTTAATCATTTCAGTAGTTTAATTATTTGAAATTTTATAAATATACATGAATCAATTTAATTAGTTGTTGTTAGATATATTTTGTTCCTATGGTGTAAGTCTTATATAAGTAACACGAACCGTTATATCAGTGCCATAAAATGCATGATTTTTTTAACTATTAAAGTACTCAATTGATTACATATATCAATATTAAACGTTTTTGCACGTGCATATTAGTCTTTCTTAAAGAAAGAAATGAAGAAAAAACCACCATTGTGTATGTTGTTATAAAAGAAAAGTTGAAATTAATTAGTGTTTACCTTAGTTCTACTTTTTTTTTAATGACTTAAACATGTTCAATTCACTTTCAAAGACACAATATAATACTCTTAATAATTCCTTATATCGCTAGAAAGATCCTTATGTATAATAATATAATAAACCTTTATGTGCTTTTTTTTTTGGGAGTTTGATAATATAATGATTTTTTTTTTTATATTTTCTTATTTTTCTTGTTGTCTATAACAAAATAGGAATATATTTATAGTTTGGTAATTTCCGGCGACATTAAATTACATCTTAAACCAAAAAGTTTTAACTTACTAGCAATGATTATCATTCCTGTGTTAGAATTGTGAAATCTCGAATTCCAGCCAAATAAACAAAAAAAGAAATCAAATTAGATCTTGAAAAGCTAGAGTGCAAAATCATGCTAAATATTTAGCAGAAAAAGCATGTGGAAACACAAAGTTTAGCGATAACTACAAAAAAATTGTAAATTCGCAATAGTAATAACGTTGGAATCAAATAAACGGTTGCTAATTATTAGCTGGAAATATCTGCGACATGTGTTGTGACGGAATTAGCGACAACTTTCAGTTGCTAATTTTGGAGGAAAATTTTGTGTCCCTTTTTGCGACGGTTTAACGACTGATACTGTCGCTAATAGTATTATATTTCAGTGAAGAATATTAGCGACGAAATTATTTAGTCGCTAATGTGTCGCAAATAGAATAAAAAATATATTTTTTTATTTCATTCACATGATTTTTCTACATTTTCAAGTAATTTTAATATAGATCATGTAAAATGAATATTTTGTTTTGGAATATAAATTTATAAATTATATTATGATTTGATAATAATTTTTTATCAATTATCCAAAAATCTGAAGTTATTTATTTGGAAAATTTACATTTTTAATAATAATAATAAACTATTTGTTACAATTATTATATAATTACATTATGAAGATTAATAAAAAAATATTTGTAAAATAGTAATATAAAATTTATTATCTCATTTAAAATAATTATGAAAAATTTTGTAATTTATTTTTATTTTGTAAAATTTCGATCAAATATTAAATTATTATAAATTCTAAATATATATATTTACTGCATGTAACACTCTAAAACTTTTGATATTTTAAATAATAGTATAAGAAATTAAGAATTTACCAAAGATCAACTTTTGAGCTGAAAATAGTTAATAGTCAATTTTGATTAAGCAATTAAGTCATAAATGAAGATAATTAAGGTGCTTAAATTGGATTGGTATTGAATATGGTTATTATTTAAACTCTAAAATTAAAGCAATGGAGATTTATTTTTGGCTAGAGGATTTGAGATTTAGAATTTATCGGAGATAAATGAAATAAATATAAGATAAGTAAAGGTAATGAATTTATATATAATAATAATAATAATAATAATAATAATAATAATAATAATAATAATAATAATAATAATAATAATAATAATAATATTGGATAGACATTAATTATAGAATTAATTTTTATAATTAATAAATATTCAATACGTGTGTACATATATGGATATGAATAAAAAACTCTAGATAAATATATTTATGAAATTATCCCTTATTTAACTGATATTGGACAAATAAAAGTATGGACATTTTTATCCTTTGAAAACCTTAATTATCCCTTCTCTCTTTACCTCATCCCTCTTTTCTTTTCTAAGTTAGAGCCACCATCTCTTGCCTCATCCATTCTTCATTTCCCTCCTCTTGGAAACCGAAGCTTTTTTTTTTCCTCGAACGAGTTGCAACAGTAAATGGCGATGCGACTTGCACCGGCCAACTTACATCTCTAAGATGAGTATGAGGTACCTTTTGTCCAATCTTCAGGTATCCTTCTCGATTCACTGAAGGTTCGTGCCCCATGCCCTCTATTTCCTATAATTTCTCGTGTTTTCTAATATTATTTTGGATTTATGGGTGGATTTTGATTCATGTAAATATTTTATTTATTTATTTCTAGTTAAAAACCTCCAATAATCTATAGCATTGGCGATTCGAATTTCTTGAACTGCTGATTTGATGCTAACCAGGTCCCTTCTCTTTCCCTCCCTCTCTTTGTATTAATCTATCTTTTCTATGCTTGTTTATTTGACATGGGTTTGCAATTTGGCTTCATTTTAGATTTGGTTAAGTATATGGTTTTTGTGAAAATCTTAGGATCTGGATTTCTCACTTTACTGGTGTTGCATTTGGTTAATTTTTACATTTGGGATGGTTAGCCGGTAGATATTTGGAGGTCATTCGCCTACATTGCTGCCTTGCTTAAGATACCTGGGATTCCATTATCTTATTTTGGGACTGGAGCTTTAAAATGCTAAGGTTTTACTTTGGGATTCCATTATTTTTAAGGATTTAAAATGCTAGGGTTTTGCTCTTAAGTCGTAAAATATTTTTTGGTATTTTTTAAATCTGTATTATCGAATTATGATAGGGTTTGAAAAATATTTTGGAGGATTGTGAGACAAAGTGGCAGTAGTAGGAGTAAGAATGTTGGATTTGAGTTTTGAAAGCAATAATGATGTGGTTGATTAGAAAAGAGATGTCGATGGCCTTAGTTGTTATAGGATAGGATATTAGCTAGAAGACGGAGAGAGATTCTTGAATGATTTTTGGGTCTAATTAGGTATAATCTTTTGCTTTTTGCCCACTAATTAAGTATAATGATTGTGCTTTTCCTTTTAAAAAAATATAAGAAAAATCACATTTTAGAATATTGATTTTTGCACTATATAAATTGTTGGTAAGAATTAAAATACATGTTTTATTAATATCATATTATGATGTGAAATCAAACTTAAAATGATATTAAAAAAGGGGCATTTAATTAAAAAGAAGAAAGAAAGAATTTAGTGGGAGGGGAATCTAAAAGCAATCTTAGTTGGCTAAAGAAAAAAAGGCATGAAAGGAAAATGGTGCACATGTTGTGGTGGATCTTTGTCAAACTTATTATTTAATATAATAAATATAATTTCAGAAAAAGATCTTTACACTTCCATTTGCATGTGAAGAGCTTGAGCAGTCTGGAAATTAAACTTAAAGTCGCAAAGTAGCAGGCCTAAATTCAACTTTTTGATTGTTTAGTCTGAGATCTATTACATATGTAGCTAGTTCATATTTACTTTGTTTGGATTTTGGTTCAGATTTTTATTTAACTTTGCATTATATCTCTTATATTATTTAGGAAAAAAAAGTTTGATTAGGATTTAGTTTGAAATTTGATCTGTTGGAGACAAAGGAAGTGTAGGGTTAGTATCTAAACAAGCACTACAAGAAAAATTTATTTTTTCGAAACAATTTAGCGACGAAAAATGGCGAAAGAGAACCGGTTGTAGGCACCTTTCCTGACGAAAAATATTTTTGTTGGTAAATTTATCAACATAAATTATTTACCGTCGCTAATTTCATCGGGAGATACAGACCAAAAACTATCGTAATTTGCTATATTTACCAACGGAATTAGATTTCGTCATTAAAATTATCGATGAAATTATATTTTTCGTTGGTAAGTATTCCGTAGGCAAATATAACGACAATAAGTATATTTTCGTCGGTAAATTTGCATTCTGCTAAAAGAATTCGTGATAGAATTATCCATCACTATTCTGTCACTAAAAATATTATATATTTTTACAACTATTTAATAATTGGAGGGGGCAATGGTCTATAATCTTCAGTTTTAACCTATCAATTAAATTTGTTGCATAACTATTGGGAAGGGTAAGAAAAAATATAAAAAAATGATCAAGATAATAGCATGGATAGTTCAATTGCAAATCCAAAGTACTGTGCTATACCCTTTACTAATTAAAGATATCTAAGAATCAGAAAAAATATACTCTTCCATCTCAAAATTAATGCCTTAAATATTCTCATGCTATATGTAAAATTATATCTCCAATGCATACCAACTATTATCTATGTACTTACTGACGAATATAATTATCAGCCCAAATTAAAATATACTCAAATCAAAGAATCAAAATGTCATTGCTTTACTGTTCAATCAAGGGAAAAGCAGCAATGCTTATTTTTCACAATAATCCCTTTGTTACTTGGATTACTATCTATTGATCGTGTTCATCCGATTTCTCAAGAATTATAGTAAAAAAAATATCCAAAATCCAAAGCAGTGAAGTGTGCATCCCTTGATTACTAGATCATTTACTGATATCCACTTTCCACCTGAGGCCTCTTGTATTGAATTTAGTTTTCTATGCAGACTGTATCCAAAAGATAACCACACAACATATATATTAAAAAAAAGAGAATAAAAAGTAGTGATAGCAACAAATTGACTACAAAGACTAACACTTACATTATGAGTTTGTCAACACATGTATCTACTGTTAAGTAATAATGAGGAATGGTCTACTTGGACAATTATAAATGTGAAGCTGTAAACTGTTAATATCACACTAGAAATTTATATGTATGCTTCACAAGAAAAATAAGTTTATATTACGCAAAATTCGCATAATTTCCTTATAATTAGAAAAAATTCCATAAGAAAATGGAAAAATTTATTGAGAGAAAAGAAGAAAAGAAAATTCCTTGCACGACTTAGTAAGAAAAGGCCAATTGATAAGCTATCTAATTTTCTTTATCTGCTAAATTTCAACTATCAAAAACTATTCTTTTACATTTTTTTCTTTAAACTAATACTATCATTGACAAAGAACTCATACACACACACACACACACACACACACACACACACACACACATATATTAAAGTTGATAGTGATGATATAGGAAAAAAGACAAACGTAATTTTTTCGTTGGTAAATTTACCGACAGCAATTATTTACCGTCGCTAATTTCGTCGGGAGGTGCAGACCAAAAACTATCGTCATTTGCTATATTTACCGACAGAATTAGTTTTCGTCATTAAAATTACCGATGAAATTATATTTTTCATCGGTAAATATTCTGTAGGCAAATATAACGACGGTAAGTATATTTCCGTCGGTAAATTTGCATTTTACTAAAAGAATTCGTGACAGAACTATCCATCACTATTCCGTCACTAAAAATATTATATATTTTTACAACTATTTAATAATTAGATGGGGGCAATGGTCTACAATCTTCAATCTTAACCTATCAATTAAATTTGTTGCATAACTATTGGGAAGGGTAAGAAAAAATATAAAATGATCAAGATAATAGCATGGATAGTTCAATTGCAAATCCAAAGTACTGTGCTATACCCTTTACTAATTAAAGATATCTAAGAATCAGAAAAAAGATACTCTTCCATCTCAAAATTAATGCCTCAAATATTCTCATGCTGTATGTAAAATTAAATCTCCAATGCATACCAACTATTATCTATGTAGTTACCGACGAATATAATTATCAGCCCAAATTAAAATATACTCAAATCAAAGAATCAAAATGTCATTGCTTTACTGTTCAATCAAGGGAAAAGCAGCAATGCTTATTTTTCACAATAATCCCTTTGTTACTTAGATTACTATCTATTGATCGTGTCCATCCGATTTCTCAAGAATTATAGTAAAATAATATCCAACATCCAAAGCAGTGAAGTTTGCATCCCTTGATTACTAGATCATTTACTGATATCCACTTCCCACCTGAGGCCTCTTGTATTGAATTTAGTTTTCTATGCAGACTGTATCCAAAAGATAACCAGACAACATATATATTACAAAAAAGAGAATAAAAAGTAGTGATAGCAACAAATTGACTGCAAAGACTAACACTTACGTTATGAGTTTGTCAACACATGTATCTACTGTTAAGTAATAATGAGGAATTGTCTGCTTGGACAATTATAAATGTGAAGCTGTAAACTGTTAATATCACACTAGAAATTTATATGCATGCTTCACAAGAAAAATAAGTTTATATTACAAAAAAATTTGCATAATTTCCTTATAATTAGAAAAATTCCATAAGAAAATGGAAAAATTTGTTGAGAGAAAAAAAGAAAAGAAAATTCCTTGCACGACTTAGTAAGAAAAGGCCAATTGATAAGCTATCTAATTTTCTTTATCTGCTAAATTTCAACTATCGCAAACTATTCTTTTACATTTTTTTCTTTAAACTAATACTATCATTGACAAAGAACACAAACACACACACACACACACACACACACACACATATTAAAGTTGATAGTGATGATATAGGAAAAAAGAAAAACATAATTTGTATGTTATATATAAGTTAAACCATCAATGCCTCGATATCAAGACCATATTGGTTGATGATGGTCTCAATGGCCCTTAAATTTTTAAAATATATACACTTAAAGTTAGATAAACAACCAAGAAGTGAGCTATCCACATTAATAATTACAGAAAGGAGAATATCAACTAGAAAGATATATTATAGTGAAAATGTGTTGAGAAACTAGCAGTGACATGTGAACACATGCTAGTTGATAGGTATGCATATAGAAACAAACACTAGGATCTACTAATTAAATCAAACATAAAGGGAGAAATGAAATAGAAGGCAGGAGAATAATTAGGCGTACCAGATATAAGAAGAGAGGATATGAGAAGATAGATAATAAATTTGTAATTTAATGTTTAAATTTACAAGATAGCTCTTCAAGAATTTTTATTTTTGAAGTGATTGAGGCAGCAGATGGGGCTAGTAATTTTGTGCATAAATTGAATAGATTTTAAAATTGGAAGGAAACAAAAACATGAAGTTCATCAAAGGCAATAAGTTTTAAGTTCTTACTTTAATTAATTTAATTGTTTCACTTAATTAATTTAATTGTTTCACTCAATTTCAAGCACAATCCCAGGAGTTTTCACAGGAAACCTAACACGAAAATTAAAAAAGATAAAAATAAAAATAAAAAACTACCAAAATGATAATAAATAAGACGTCGGACAAAACTACACATAAAAAAGATCCCCAAGTCAGAAAAATGAGTTATACAATTCAGAAATGAAAAAAAAAGAACGGTTTCATAAAACAATTAGTGTATGAATCTCAAATGACAGAGCAAACTAAAAAATAATATATACATTAATATCAAGTCACAAATACCTTAACATGCCATCCATCCACCACAAATACATCCTAAGAGTAGCCATCTGTTGTTGAGAATACATGTGCTTCTTGGATGTTAAGGTTAATAGCTGATAGCAAAGCAGAAAGCTGGAAGAAAATAGAAGCTTATCAAAACAAATTCACAGTTCAAGATTTCAATTTTCAAAATAAATTAGGCCGCAAACATTGTATTTTTTCCACATAATTTCAATGTTTTTACTATCCTCATACTTCCTATAAACAATTTTTCAGTCAAATGCTTGACATATTTCTTAAAGATCTAAGCTGGAACAATTTTATTTGTTCCAATGCATACCACATCCTCCATTAAGTTTACTAAAATACAAACAGAAATCACAAGGTTTTATTAGTTAGAAGTGTGAATTTTAAGATACTAATAACAACAATAACTAGGCCTTAAACCCATGCCCCATAAGTTTACTAAAAATTCACAACATAAGCTTAAAAAATACAGATATAATAGCAAATTAGAGCAATGTATCATTAGTTTTGGAGATCTAAGCTTTGGAGATCTGCAAGAATATCATAAACAAATCCAAAAAACTGAAATTAAAACTGGAAAGCACTAAGAAGCACCACGATAAATGGAATAATGTTAAGAAATCAACTTAACAAATTCATTATTATTCAATAAAAAGTTTTTATTTAAAAAGAAACATAGACAGTTAGACACACGACAAGGCCATCTAAGACATAAGATTACTACAATTATGAAGGGAAACACAACCAGAATTATCATTAAGATCTAACCATAACCATAGCCATGGCCATAACATATTGATTATATTCAATAATTGATGAATGTAAAATCAGTAAAATAGCAATAACCTACTAGTAAACATAAAACATAACAAGAAGAAGAGGACTGAGCCCTTTTTTAAAAGCAACGAAATAAAGAACACAGGCAAGGCCAAAAAGGAAACCAAGAAGAAGCAACACCACTCTGGTAATTATGTAGATTATTTAGTAATAACAGTTTATTCAGTATATTGCAAAACAAAATATATGCATAATAAAGGTTATGATAAAGAAGATGAAAAAGGGTATAAAATTAAAATTAAATTTTAACTAAGGTAGTGATTAAAATTAAAATTACTTGATGAAGTACACAGGGATAGAACCAGAACCAATCCTTCCAAAAAATCCCCAAATGCTGGTAAGAGAGACAAAAATCAAAACGTCAATGTATCCAAGAGCCAAACCTATCTGAGCCATATTGTTCATCATACCCAAACTCGTACTTGCAATATAAAAAAATGAAACAAACAGAACCCAAAAATCCATCCTATTCAATGCCTCCAAAATCATGTTATTAGCAAATCTGCGCTTTTCATTTAGCCCCATAGAAGTTTAACATGCCATTTCTGTATTTAAAGAAGAAAAAACCAAGTAGTTAATCCAATATGATGATTTACAATATAACCTGCTAGGGTTTTTGCTTGGTAGCTGGAAACTTAGGACTGGCGAGCAGAAAGGAGGGGTGAATTCTTTTGAAGGGGCAGCGACATGCTGAGTGAGGGAAGAGGCAGAACAACATTAGGTTAAAGTTCTTCGTTCTCTCTCTCTCTCTCTCTCTCTCTTTCTCTATCTCTCTCTCTTTCTATATATATATATAAATTAATAAATAACATATAAGAAAAATCTTAGTATATTTTATTATATAGTTAATTATATTTAGTATATTACTTATTACTATACACTATAGAATTTAATATAAAAATTTAATATAAATAGTAATTAAATATATTACTATATAATGTTAGTATAAAGAATTTAGTATAGAATACAACTATAAACTATAATAAGATATTTGATTTTTTATTAAATTTTTATTAAAATAGTTTTTTTTTTATATTTTAAAATTATAACTTTTCGAATTATAACATTCATATATATATATATATATATATATATATATATATATATATATATATATATATATATATATATATATATATATATATATATATATATATATATATATATATATATTGTATTTTATAGCCATTTCCATACATTCAATATAGCCAACGGAATATCAACCAAGGAATCCCTTAACTATTAGAATTAATAGAACGAATCACACTTTTATCACTAAACTATATATATATAAACTGGTCGGGTAACCGAAATTGTCGGTTTTTTCAAACAATGGACTAAAATCGAATCGAAAATCAAAAATCCCAAACTTTATAAACCTTAACCATTTTTTCGATCCGGTTAACTTAAAAAATCGAATCGATTTTTTAGATTTTTAAGCTCAACCCTAGTTCTTATCCTATCTTATTTCTTTTTTTTTAATTATTTTATTATATATGTCATTTTTTTATTATTTTGAATCTTTAAATTTTTTACTTAGGTAACTATTCAGTCATTTGATTACCAAAGTGTGTAAGAAAAAAATTTTCAATTGACTTTATATACTTATTTCTAGAAAAAAAAGAAAATTTCATAATAATTACATATTTATAGGTTAATTTATTTAGATAAATTTTTTTATTAATATAGTCACTAAATAAAAATTACATGAATTTAATTTATATTAACTTATAGTTTAATTAGTTAATTGACTTAAACTAAAATTTATAATTTCATGGTTTTAAATTAAAATCAGATAATAAAAATGGATTTTCAATTTTTTCAATTTTCCTATGGAATTATATTTTCGTCGGTAAATTACCGACGGAATAAATGTTTCGTCGGTAATTTACCAACAAAAACATAAATCCTTAGGTAATTTACCTACGGAATTGTGGTTCCGTAGGTAATTTCCCTACGAAAGAATTATTCCGTAGGTAAATTATCGACGAAATGATTTTTCGTTCCGTAGGTAATTTACCTACGGACAATAATTTCGTAGGTAATTTACCTACGAAATGAAGATTCCATCAGTAATTTACCTAAGAAAAATAATTTTGTCGGTAAATTTCGTGTGAAATTTTAGTCGCGAAATATTGGCGCCAAATTTACAACGGATTTTTACAAATCTGTCAATAATTTTCGTCGGTAAATTTAGGCAGCAAATTTACCTCCATTATTTGCGACGGATTTATTATTTTATTGCAAATATAAATATTTTCAGACAATTTTCTCTACGGAAGAGATTTTTCCATCGGTAATTGCCTACGAAAAATTTTTCGTCGGTATTTAAGAATTTTCTTGTAGTGAAGAAAGAATTTAACTTGTCAATTGAATTTCTTTTATGGTTTCTTCCTATGATTATGTGTGTGTGTGTATATATATATATTATCAAAATTGCATATACAATATCAATTATCTTTAGTGATGCTCATATAATGATTAAAATTGCATTCTAGTGATTATACATATTCTTACATGCTATCATGATAAAAACTTTAATTTAATAATGTCACATAAATATATAATTACACATAAACATACAGGAAATGCATTAAAAAAAATCCATGGATCTAAAGCATGACATTATGTTAAGTAACTTGTGTTGGTTCAACTCCAACGAATAGTACTTACTCAAGGTTAATCTGGGATACCAAAAATTCCAAAATAGAAAGTTTATGTTTGTAATATATATATATATATATATATATATATATATATATATATATATATATATATATATATATATATATATATATATATAAAGGGTATATGATGAGGTGATGTTTCCTTGTAAAGTGCCAACTAATACCATTTATTTTCATTGGTATTTTCCCGACCAATTGGTAAATAGACATGTTCATTGTTCAATGTGTTCCCTATAATCATTAGGAGAAAAATAATAATTCAATTCATGTAGTGTTTTCTAGACCTCAAACTTGATGAGTTGATATAAGAGAGTATTTTGGGTCTTCTGCTCTTCACTGTGAGGACTTTGGATAAACTTAGCCTAGACATCTAGCAAACTGTGATTAGCTACTTCAATGGCCTAGACATCTGCCACCAATGGTAAGCAAATACATTAGTATAATTCAAATACAAAAGGCCTATTTTACTTTTTTCTTCTAAAAGCATATAGTAAAATTTTTACCGAGTCTAGCGATGTGAGATTGGAATGGAATTGTAGGAAAAAAATAATGCAGGATAAAAATATTATGTATGAGCAAATCTAATTCATATGATATGAGATGATTTTTATGCAGGATGCTTAACACTATTTCTACACTTATTGTTGTTTGCACATCAAGCTAAGGCATTGGACATGACTTAATGCTATGCTCTCTTTAGATTATATTTAACTATCATGTAAACTTAGACATGATTATAAAGCCTAATAACTATGCTTCTGGTGTTGATATCTGGATTGACTTTGAATTGCAGTTTGGTTACATTGTGTTGACAATTTCTGTTGGTATTATGTTGGTGGCAAAGTGCTTGGTTTCTTTTACTAGGCTAAACTACTTGTATTTTTTTTATCCTACCTTGAGGGAATTTTGTTGAACTTTTGTCCCTCACTTCTTTTAGAATTTAGAATTTTAGTTAACTTAATTTTTTTTTAAATTTTTAAGTACTTTTTAATAACTATACATTTTAATGTATAAATTTAATATACATTTATGGTATAGTATTTTTTAAAATAATATTTTGGAGAATTATTATTTAAATAATTAAATTTTGATTGTTATAAATAATAATAATAACAACAATAAAATTAAATTTGAAATAATAATAATAATAATAATAATAATAATAATAATATTATTATTATTATTATTATTATTATTATTATTATTATTATTATTATTATTATAAATTGCGATGGTATTTGGGTCTCTAATTTCCATTTTTATTTGAAATTACAATTGTTTTTTTGTGATATAATTTTGCAACGAAAATTTTTATCACTAATAATTAATATTATATTTATGGCGATTCAATTTAAAATTCATTTGGCGACAGTTATATCCCTTTTCATGACTATTTTTTCCATTACAAATTTAGCGATTGTTTTCTATTTCAATCGCAAATAGTTTCATGACTGTTTGTCACATAGTCGCTAAAAATTATTCAGGACAGAAAATGGTCATTTAACGATACAAAGCGCCATCACAAATTGACAGTTTTTTGTAGTGGATAATATCCATTAAATTAAGAATAATTAATAAGTAGACAAAATAATAACTTTGTACCAAATCCTCGTCCATGTATTTTGTCAACTTATTTTAATCACAATTAGCTATTCTTAAGAAAAAGTAGCTATTTGTCTATCTCACTAGCTAATTAGTGAGAGAGAGAGAGAGAGAATACGGTTTGTGTTAATTTAAGAGTTTGGTTTATTTCTTTAAGTTGCATAAATGATATGCAAGTTGTGAATTAGTGATTTTTGGGAGCTAGTATATATCTGTGGTTAGTTTTCATAAATAATTTAATAGATGGGTATAAAGTATATTATGGTAAATGATGACTGCTCAAAAATTCCAAGCTTTTGATTGGAGAGTCACTTAATTCCGGCAAGGTTCTAACAAGGGAGATTCCGACACTTAAATAAGGGATTATAAAGAAAAAGATAAGGGAAAATTCTGAGAAGGAAATAACATACCTTAATCTCTTAATTAGCCCTTTATATAGAGGCAACCAATAGAGTTTAAGTGTATTTATGAATCCTAAATAGGGAGAAAATTATCCTTCCTATATTAGAGGATTGAATAAGTGATAATGGTGATTTATATAGTATTTTTAGTATGTTTTTAGGTATTTAATTAGGTTAATTTTGTGTTAATTAGGTTAGATTTGAGTTTAATTGGTTAATTTTATGTTTTTGGAGTTAATTGTAAATTTTGGTGTTTTTTAGGGTTAATTTGCAAGAAAAAGGACTTAATTACAAAAAAGGCAAAGATTGGGGCCAAAAGTGCAAATATGAGAAATTTAGGTGAGAAAGCGAGCATTCAGTCCAGAACCTTTACACGTGACCACGTGAAATCACTGAAGAAATCTACCCGTGGCCATGTGAAAAAGTGAAGCATGGAACACATGGCCACGTGAAGAAGTGAAGCATGGAACACATGGCCACGTAAAGGAGTAAAGCATGAAAATACATGGCCATGTGAAAGAACAAATGAAGAAAACCAAGTAAACACGTGATCACATATGAGGAAGACTTATTGGACACGTGACCACGTGTGAGGAAGAACAATAGGACACATGACCACGTGTAGAAATGCACATGAAGAAACGTGGCCACGTGATGAAGACTCCCATAAAGCGAAGGATTTGTGATCTTCTCCAATTCAAGAAGGATTATTCTCCTACTCCAATTTGGGAAGTTTAGAAGGCTTCTACAACATATTTTGCCTATAAATAGACAACTCTAACACCAAATAAAGGGGAATCAATTAGTGGGATCAATTAGGGAATTAGGAATCTTAGAATTAAGCTTAGTTTATTTTACGTTGTTTTTATTTTTCTTTTTAACTTTGTCTTTAGTTTATAATTATGTTTAGGAAATAGTTTTTTCTTCTTCTGCTAATGGATTCTTGAAATCTTATATTTTCATTGTTATGACTTTATTTTGAGCTTAATTTTCAATATTGGTTGATTATTTCTTGGTTTTAAGCATATTCTTATCTTTGATTGTGTTAAGATTGATTGATGGTTTATTGAATAAATAACTAAAAATTGGTTTTGACATAGTTAATGATTTACATGTTCTTGGATTAACTCTTTAATGTTTATGCATGATTATTATCCAAAATATGAGATGATTATGTGTTAATTTTATTGGTTAATACTAAGAGAGGAGGAACTAAGAATAAATTGGAGTTGAATCACTTGAGAAAGGCTTCAATGAATATTTAGAAAGTTAAAACTAGATTTTCATGCTAAGTATTAGATTTGTCTATGAGTTTAATATTAAGAATGATATACTTGAATAAAGATATCTTGCTTTATTACTAGTTTTTCCATAATCACTAGTGTTATATTGAATTTAAGTCATTACAATGAAAGTTAAGGTAGATAGTTTCTTTAGCAAGAGAATTTCAGTTATGGCTTTGTTTTTAATTCATGTTTTAGCTTTTGTTTTGTTTCATTGTTTATTTTGTTTACTTTTTGCTTTTAAATCAAAAATATTTGGGAAATAATCTCGGATTAATTTAATTCATACATAGATATTATTTTTAGCAATCCATGTTCCTTTGGGTACGATATTTTGGGGTCTTAATCTATATTTCCTTGTATTACTAGCCGATCTAGTACACTTGCTAGATACTGGTCAATAAGGTAAATCCATTATTTATTATTCTAGTAGAGTTAGAATCCATGAAGGATTGAATCACTATAAAGAGATAGTAGAAACACTGGGGAAGACCACTTCCTAGTTCTAGACTCTTTAGCTCGATTATAAACTAAGCTACATCTACCAGATTGTTTATCCAAGGAATGGTCACATAGAATAGCCCACTTTATATGAATTATTTATTATGGTTTGTTATCATAAGTTGCCCTCGGTGTATGACACATATGTTAGCAACGTGACTAGACTGGAAATTTGGATTTTAAAAAGCAATAACTCAAGCACAAACATTGCATGTAAGGCATGAGGTAATGTTATTTCATAAGTTGCAAATTTGGCAACTAAGTCATAATGATGGCATAAGGCTGTCAAACTCAATGTCTCGTTTCTCACATGCAAGGTAATTAAAGTTGCATAACCTATCCATAAGTGATCCCTGCCATCCACGTGTATTCGATCTTGTGGCCTATGATCCCTTATATGCTTAGATTTTTTTTCTCAAATTACTTCATTTGACATTTTCTTCCTTAGCAACTCTTCTTCCCCAACTCTTCTTTTGCAATTCTTGTGCCTTACTATATACCAAACAGTCCTTGTAATTTCAAAAAAGTTCCTCGCTTCAAGTTCTATTAAAATTCCTATTACTCTGCTTAAGGCATTATCTTGATTGTAACACCTTAATTTACAGGTTCATTCTCCCCTTTATTTTTTCTATTCTTGCTATTTTTATCATTAATCTAATGATAGAGTTAGAGTAGATGAAGGGTTGCTAAAATAACATACCCAGTTATCCCAATGTGAGCTTGTCCTTTAAGAGTCAACCTCTTAAGAGGGGTGTAGTAACTGAAAGGGGAATCAAGGAAGAACCAAAGAGGTTACCTAGGGTAAGGAGCATCAGGTTTATGATCATCTGGCATCCTTAAGGGAAAAGCTTAAAATTTTGGATAAATATGAGATTGAGGCACTAGGTGCCTCCCTCAGAGCTAATGCTAAGTTCCTTCGAAAGCATTATATGATAGTTTATGAAGCCAATTTTGATGTTAATGTAAATCTATCACTAATAAAGTTTGATCTAGACTTCCTCAACTATTATGACTTAACAATCAGGCAGATGAACCCAAATGCTTAGCAAACCCTTTTCACCCTGCAAGTGTGGACCGCTTCAATCTCTTTCAAGCTATTCATGTAGTTATCCTTCGGATAGCTATTAAAGACTATAATTATATCCAAGCTTTAGCTGGGTATAGGGCTTTCATAGGGAACCTAAATTCTCTAAAAAATTGGAAAAAGCAATTTTTTATGGTAGAAAGCAAGGGAAAAGACTTCCCATTTCGCACTTTCTGGGGTCAATTTGTCAATAGGAATGATGACCAACTATAGTAATCGAAGGAAAAAAAAAGAGCCTACTAGTTCAATGGAAAGAGCTAGCTTAAGAGAAAAGGGACATTAGATTACAATTATAGTACGGTCTTCCTCTTTCTGAGATAACATGAAAGAAGGGTAATTTGATTTTTATTTTTTTCAACTAAATCTAATGAGTTGCTGATTGTTTACTTTTTTACAGTAATGAAGAGGACAAGCAAACCAAGCTTGGCTAAGGCAATGAAGGCTAAAAATTCAAAGTCCAATAGATCCCTTGCTGCTACTTCAAAGAGTCTAACTAAACTTAGGCTTACTCCCAAGGTTGACAATATCCCCACACCTTGAGTAATGGAGATCTTAGATAACCCTTAAAGGATAGAGATAGAAGAGGCAAAAAATAGGTTAATTGTAATGCTCAATTTAGGTTTCCCTATTTCCTGTCACTATACATAATATATTCCATCAAACTAAACATCTTATAGTTTAAAGCACAAGTATTAAGATAACATTAAACTGTGTATACACACACACCCCCCGTTATAATTAAAAGGTTGTATATGAGAACTTTTGTACATTACAATTTATACTCTTATGTTGTTTTTACATTTCAACTAATTTAGTACAAGGTTGTAATTATAAGACACTACAAAAGACATCATCTTCATACATTGACTCTTCCTAAAGTTGGTGTTGGCCTCACTATTGCAGATCTTATCCATGTTAAAGGATCCTAGATTGAGTACCTGCACGGATGACGATTTGTGCTAAGCTATACAACTTAATAGGGAATATAAATTATGAAGACAACCTCTCATAGAAGTCATCAATTGCACACACACACATGAGCATATTTCTAAGCATGCAATAATGTAATATTATCAACAAGTATTATGTCCAAAGTATTTCAAAGTATTAAGCAACCACCCGCATCATGCCTAATCATTAAGTGATCAAGTAAATCTTAATCTATTGAATAATGGCAAACGCACTAAATTAAATCACATTTCTCACACAAGTAATCCTGTATACGAATTCATGTAGGTTACATGTTTGTGTGCATTCACAATTTTCTTTTGCATTGTCATAAGTGATACTTATATTCAACTTCATCATCTATTACCAATTTTCTTACTTGTTTAATTTCTTATTATTTTTGGAAATATTCATGCAACTCTTAAATGCATATGCACTTATTTATTTTTACTTGGCTCCTATTTCCTATTCTTAGTTAGTCTCAGTACTCATGTGACCTTCATGTATATATACACATACAATCTAGTTCATAGTTAATTCCAGGTAACTATTTACATGTGATTGAGCTAATCTTTGGGGTTTATATGCAGGCCTAACTAATTCATAAGTTCTATATTAAACTTATATTTACAGTATAATCCTGAGTTTTCCTTGCATTTTATTATTAGGCCTAAATGTGTTACATTTATATGTCTTTTTCCTCATTTCACATGTGAGTTTTTAGCTTATTAACACTTAATAACCATGGATTGCACTCAATCCATACATCACATCAAAGTCACATACAAAGTTGTAAATTCCTACCTAGAATGTTCTTGCAAACAATGAGTAATAGTATTTCTAGATTGGTTATGGGTCACAACATAAGCTACTGATATCAATTATGTAGCACATAAATATAAATTAAATGGGTGTTCACAGCGTGATTATTATTAACCCAACAAATACTTACGTGTGTTCATATATAACTTGTGACTTTAAATGCATAAAACATTATGTAATTACAACAACCATTACATTTATGTAATACTATAATACTCCCTACCGCATGTTAAAGTATGACTTCAACCAATTTTATGTTTTCCATTTACTATACATTGATTTATATAAAAGTAACTTGTTGATCAAGTCATGAAATATTATGTGATCTCTGTCATATTGCTTTTCATAATGCTTTACTTATATTCTATAGTAAGCCTACATCTTTCTAAGGATATGGATAATTGGTGATATTATGGTACCCAAAGGTACAATAAGGATACTCGAAGGTACCAAACTATGGATCCAAATAGGGTTAAATCTGTACTGTGGATAGGTTAAATGGACCTAAATAGGGTCAATATTGTATTATGGACCCAAATGGGGTCAAAACTATGGTAGTTGCAAGATACCCTTTTAGGCATGCCTATCTATCCATAACCTAGACAATGATGCAGACTAAATAATTGTAACCTCTTTTCCTTAACTTTCTTTACTTTTCTCTTTTCAACAATATAAGTCATTACCTCAATTATATACATACATATCTATAAGCATAAAATTCAACTACATGTTCATGTTTACACATATTACACTTGTAATTAATATAAAAGCTTAAAACTCATTATGTGTATATGAATAAGATACTTATTATTATGTTGTCAAATGTTCTATTATCTAGATGATACATGCATACATACCAGCATCTTACTTTTTATCAAGGTATATCATATGTTTGAAACATATTTTTATGCATGCATATATCTTTCTTTACATTTGCACCTTTCATTTCTATATTTACATATCATGTCCATAAATGCTATAATTACATGAAAACTAATATGTATAAGCATTTGTGTGTGTGTATGTATATGTATATATATGTGTGTGTGTGTGCACATATCTACATTATTCATCCCATACATATTTTATGCATCTTTGTATTTTAACATGTTATTATATGTCCAAATGAATCAATATACTAAGCATATTTAATCAAAGTAATGTAACTAATATAATTAGTCAGATATACATGTCACTCTCATTCTTGCTTCAACATATATTCATAAATATTTCTATATTATCCTTATGTCTATACACATCTATATTCTATATACCTTTGTAATCTAGTTACATCTTTTCTATTTATGCATAGAATTGATATATAGGCTTATAATCCTATAAATTAAACCATGTGCATATAAATATTTCATGTAATCATATTAATGTGGCATTAATCACGAGTTCATATTCTTATACTCTACATACATTTCATGCCATCTATTTCAACTAATTTCTTGTTTAAGGTGTTCTAACTAAGTTTAAGAATATATAGGTGAGTTCCCATAGTGTTCTATGATATAAAACTCAAGTTGTCCTTAAATAAGAGGTGTCTTGGTTAGGATAAGATTTGTTCCTACTGAGTTATTCAATTTCATTCCATTTAGAAGCATATGTCTTGGCTAGGATGAAGGGGATCTCGATTGGGATGAAAGGCATCTCAATTGGAATGGCTAGGGAACTCGATTGAGATGGTTAGGTATCCCTACTAAGTTATTCCTTTCAATTTTGTTGAAGAGCTTTTGTCTCGGTTGGGATGATGAGTGTCCCAACCGAGTTGATTTGGTAGCTAATCTCCCTTACAGTGCAACACATTTTTGGCATAACAGATTTTTAGGTAAAGTGGTCTCTACAAAGTTATTCCTCTACAATTTTAGTTTCTAAATCATTAATAATCACTCCATTTGACCTTCTAAATCTTAGGATATTCATCAAATAGTGGAGATTGCTCCCAATGATAGGGCAACAGATATAGTTAGGGTTCAAGTTATTTTTTAACAATCTTAGAGGGGAAACCAGGCTTTGACTTCTCCATAAAAAATCTAAGTATGTGAGTCTAGTTTCCATTCTAACTAGAATTGCACAATTTAACGTTCTAGGACTTAAGTAATAGGAAAAATGATCTTAATGGGTCAAGTGAACCCTAGGATACATTTTTGTGATCTTTAGAGTAACTTCATTTTTGTGATCTTTAGAGTAACTTCTTTATTTCGGCTCCTTTACACATTAAACCTTTTATTCATGTTTTCATCTCATTACTACATGTATATTACCATCTTAATGCATTGTATAGAAACAAACACATACATATAAAGTTAAAAGTTCCCATACATTTTTGATGCACAAAAATATGTTCTTCAATCCTTCTCTTTCTCTTTTACTTGCTCTTGCCTACTGTTTTTTTTAATCACGCAAATTTCTTCACATACATCAAATGTGAATCTTTAAAAATTCAGTCTCTCTTATATATGTAAGAAATAACTAAGAATAGAAGTAGAAGTTCCATAATTCTTACCCAATTTGCTTGGAAATATTAACCTATTTTCCTTGAATTCCTAGAATACAATTGTGTGTGTGTAAGAGTGGATGGAAAAGAGAAGAAAAATCTACCAATTTTTTCTTGAGTTGGATGGCCACTTTTTCTTTTTAAATACCATGAAGTTTTCTCGTGTTCTCTAGAGATACACTTGTCCTAACTCCATTGGTCATATGTTGACCTATAAAAAATTACATCTTAGTCTTCATTTCTTTATTTAATTCCATAATTTTCACCTTAATTATTTTAATACTCATATTTTCCATATAATGTTATAATTAAATTTTCAATTACATCCTTATTTAATATCTTTCTAAGTCTATATACTTTCAATTTACCACTTTGCCTTTAACTTTTAAATTAACTCCATTCAGGTTCTTTCCTAAACTTTTAATACTTATCTCTTTATATTATCTTTCTAATGCATCCTAAACATTATTGATTACAACTAGGGTATACGTTAGGGCTTATATAGGGTGCAATAGTCGCAAGATCCCCTTTGACCAGAATGTAAAGGCCAGAGACCTATGCTTTTAGGTTAAAGGAGAAATATTTACAAACCTTGATAAATGAGGTGATAAGGTTTTAGCAAAAGTAGAGGGTGCCTATAGCAAAGAAAATGATGACTTTACCACCTTTGCTAACTTAATTTCCTATGTGTTGAGTGAAGTCTAAATTTTAGCTTCAAGCAGTTGTCCTCTATAATAAAGAGGCATCAAATAAAGGTAAGTCTTTATCGAATTACCTTTTCTTTATAAAAACCTACAATCTCACCATTTTAATTTAAAGGGATCCATGATCGATGGCACCATTATTGCCAAGATGAATAAATTAATTATGTGGTGGTACAAAAAAGAGCAAGTTGCTATTGAGTTTCGATTTAATCTTGGTGAAGAAAAGCTTACGGTTATTAATGCTAAAAAAAGGGACTGAAGCTTGAAAAAAATCCTCAGAGGCTGAAGGGTGACTAGTTTAGGTTGATAAAAAGGCTTATAAGGAAGTTGTATCCCTTATAAAGGATAAAAAAAGGGTTTGGACAAAGTGTAGAATTAGAGAAATGCCAAGATAAGAAGGCAGAGCTCTAGAAGAGATTTGCCAAGCAAGAGTATAAGGCGGTGGACTTAGTCACTAATAAATGTCTCTTATTTGGAAATAATTTGATTAATATTGTGAAGGAAAAACATCCCGAGCTAGACTAGTCTTAGATAGATGAGGTCTATCCAAATGATGATTGAAAGGTGTTTTTCCCTTGTATTTTTTCTTGTCATTTTTCATGTAATCACCTTTTAAGTTAATAAAGTTATTTTGTTTTCTAAGTTTATATATATATATATATATATATATATATATATATATATATATATATATATATATATATATATATATATATATATATATATATAGTGGTATAGTTGAACTAAGCACATGTAAATGGGTCGAATGCTTAGATGGTGCTATAGCTGTATTGAGTGAAATTTATAGGATAATCACAATATATGTTGGATAAGCATCAAATTTTATTAATAATGCTCTACTGACCTACAAGTATAATAATTACTAGATTTATGAAATTGACTAGGGTAAGCAGAAAATAATAATTTGAATAATTTATATCATTAAAAAAAACAAGTGTTCACATTGTCTTTTAGTCGCACTGAGCTTGGTTATTAGTAATATATGTTTAGGATTAAGAAATTCTATGAGTATGACAATACTTTTTTTGAGAGATCTTTAAGGCAATCAACTCCCTCATTAATAACCTCATGAACTTGACAATGGCCTTCCTAGTTTTGGTCGAGTTTTCCAACTCCAGTAGCACTTTGTGCTATGATGGGCTTTTTTAGGAAAAGTTAGCCCATAAGAAAAGACTTTGATTTCAATTTACTACCATGGTAGGATGCCATGCGTTGCTTATAAGTGAAAGATTAAATCTGGGTAAGCTCCCATTGCTGTTCCAACCTATCCAAATGATATTGTAGATGTGCCTCATTATTTTTTGCTACATATCGTGAAGTTTGGATATTACGAACATCGATGTCACATGGAATAATTGATTCAATGCCATAGGTGAGGGAGAAGGATGTAATACCCATTATAGCTCAAGGGAAAGTTTAGTATGCCCATAAAACATTATTCAATTCATCAACCCAAAGGCCTTTGGCATCTTCTAGCCTTTTCTTGAGTCCATTGCTTGTGATGTTGGTGTGTAGGATTTCAAACCATATGATAATGGGCTTCTATAGGAACTTGATTATATTTGTATACGTGATCATGGCCAAAAACTCAGCCTCTACCTGTTTTATGAAATGGTTGATTGCTACGATTAGGAACTTTCATTGTCTAGTGGCTTGAGGAAAAAGGTTGAGGATGTCAATTCTCCACTATGCAAAAAGGCCAAAGGACTGTGTACAAGTACTTGTTGCATCGACTTCTGATGTGTAATGTTGTCGAATCACTAACATTTATTACATTTATGAACAAGTTCTTTGATGTCATGCAATTGAGTATAGCCATTTTAATTTATTATTGCATCATTTTGGTAGTTTAATATATGTATTTTGTTATGTTTTAGGTTAATTTTATGTCTTTTTTGTTTTGTAGGCTGAATGTGCCTAGTTGCATGAAATAAAGTAAAAATGAGGGATTTTTATTGAAGAATTGAAGAAAAAGATCTTAAAGAGGTTTTAAAGCCTGTGCTAACTCATTATAGCCTATGCCGACTCATCACAGTGACTCAGTATGTTGACTTATGACATATTGAACTAAGTCATGAAGCAGTTGAAGGCATGCCAACTTGTTGCAGTGGTGCTGACTCATTGCAGAGTTTGGCTATGCTGACTTATCCAACTTGGCATAAGTGGGCCAACTTGTCACCTAGACCAACCAATGCAACCTTTCACACACCTCTTCAGAATTGCATTCCTTTTTAAAAAGACACCAATTGGGACACCTTTGGGTCTATAAATAAATAAAGATAACCATGTTTTGGAAATATAAAAACTACCATATAACTTCCAAGTCAATTAGAAAAGATTATGATGAAAAAGAATACTCCAAGGAAGAAAAGAGATCAAAATAGGTCATTCAACACTTGAGTATTTTTTTGAAGAAGCATTGAGCAGTCTCCTACCATTCTTTCTTCTCTTTTCTCTTTAGATTTTAATTCATACTATTTCCTCTTCCTTGTGTTTTTGTTTTGCCAATATGTATCTAGGCTAACTTTGTTTGTTAAAATTGCAAGTATGAATTGATATTCATTAATACAATTATTTTGTTTCAAGTATGAAGATTTAAGTTTAATTGGGTGATTAATTTATTATGTATGCTTGATCACCATATATAATGTGTTAATCAATTTGTTCATAATAAGATTTGGGATATTTTGGTGGAAAAGTAATTAAATTTACTTAAAGTTAGAAATCACTTAGGAGACAAGGATTTGACTTTGAGGGGTTAAAAAATAGGCATAAAACTTCATGATTCTCGTCTATCTCCATAATGACATGAGATTTCTTATGGACTCTAGATAGGAATGCCCTTATTTGACAATGAGAATTAGACATAGGGATAGTAGGCCTTATTCTCCAATATTGCATGCTCATGTGTTTATTTAAATCTTTATATAATCAATTAATGTCTTATAATTCTAATGCTTTAATTGATTGTTTGCAAGTTATAATTTAAGATTAGATAATTAGTTTAATTAAGTAAAGAATTTAATATAACTACCAATTTCATTTAAGTAATCATTTCCTATCCATCTTAGTATCTAACTCATTAATACAAAAATTAGTATCATTCCTAGAGTTTAACACCCTTCTCACACTATCTAAGTCCTAATGAATAGGGTATTATAATTTACACTATAGCATTCTTTAGTGTCACTTTCCATTTTAGGCCAATTATATCCTAGAGCAAAGCTTTTTGAGCTATGTTTTGTGCTTCTTTATGTGCACCATATATACTTTCATTTATTTCTCAAAAGATGTAATTGCTTTGTTCGTATTTAGGCAAAGTGTCTAGGGATGGGAGAAAGACCTTCTATAAAGTTTATCATCCTTGATGGCTACAAACTTGAGCATCTCACAATCTTCTGGGCTTATGTCGAGTCATTTGGTAAAGTGCCTGCATAAAGGTATCGGTAGATCAGTAGGCACTAGCCATCCATATCTCTTATAGTTAGTTTGTGTAAGTTTCATAGGTTGGTTATAAGATGACAAACCAAACAATTACAAAAGTTTAGATTATGCTCTTAAGGGAAGCTTGTTTGGCTAGAGCATTTGCCTCTTGGTTTTTAGCTTGAGGTATCTATTCAAGTGACCATATGCCTTTGATAATTTCTAGTGAAGTCAATAAAGTGAACACGATCTTTTTGTAATGGCCTATTGTGTGATATTTGGCCTTGTGTTTGTTGAGTAATTGATTGATGATAAGATAAAAGTAAAAAAATTAAAAGAAAATCTGGTTTTACCTCAATGGTGAGCTACAAGACAAAATAGAGGGCTTCATATTCTAGTACATTTTTAGGGAAAATTATACATGCCATCCCTCGAATGGAAATTTTCCTTGACTAATCAGGATAACTCCAATGCTAACTCCTTCGACATAAGTGGCTCCATCAACATACAAATCCATAAGTACATAACTGGTTTTAGTAGAGGAGAAAGATTTTTGGCTATGAAGTCAATGAAGATTTGGGATTTCATGGATGTTGAGGGCTTATATCATAAATCATACTCACCAAGGCAGGCTGCTTATTCGGTTAATCTTGCCAATGCTTTTGGTCTTTGCAATATTTTTTTGAGGCTTGAATTAATCTGTACTATTTAACTGTGTGGGATTGGAACTAAGGTCGTAGCTTGATTGCCAAGGTAACTAAGGAAAGGGCTAAATGTTCCAAAATGGGGTATCATAGCTCAGGGCCTCGCAGGACTTTACTTGTATGGTAGATGGGAACTATTGGGTGTCTTCTTCTCTAATCAAAATCGAGCTAACAGCTCCTTTTAAAATGGCTAAGTACATGAATAACAATTTGCCTACCTGAGGTTGACTGAGCAAGGGAAGAGAACTGAGAAAACTCTTTATCGCTTTGAAAGCTTGTTGTCACTCTGAGATCCACTTAAAGTTCTTCAGGTTCTTAAGTGTCTTATAAAATGGGAGGCAACATTAAATCGAACAAGAAATATATATTTCAAGGGCTGTGACCTTACCATTAAGCTTTTAGACATCCCTGATGGACTTTGGTGTTTTTATCTCTAGGATAGCTTGGATTTTTTATGAATTGGCTTCTTTTCACCTCTTAGAAATTATAAACCCTAAGAATTTATCGAACTATATGCGAAAAGCATATTTCTTTAGATTTAATGAAACACCCTAAGTCTATTGCCTTTATCAAATACCATGCCATACTTTTCAATTATATTATATTAGGATGTTAACCCAATTAACCAATATTAGTCATTAAAATGATTCATTAATTTAATCATCATGCATATCAATTAGACGTAACTCTAATTGTTTGTATTTTTGTGAGCAATATAATTGTCTATTACACCTTCACATTAATTTACTTCATATACTCAATATCCCATTGCATATATATATATATATATATATATCGTAATCATGCTAGGTATATCTACACTAGTTTTCATATTAATACTCACACATAGCATCATGTATTTCAATTGACATATGATCAATCTACCTCCTATGTGCATACACATACTACTCATTTTTATAGTTAGTTTAGTATAACCTTATCCTCGCATATGTTATATAGCTTACATATATATATATATATATATTAAGCATATTAATTAACTTATACAAAATTAACCAAAATTCCCTACATCAACTTCTACAAACTGGTGTTAGCCTATCCTGATGCAAAGTACGTTCTTGAGAGAAAGCTTTGACTATAGAAGAACCTACATGGATAAAATAACCCGTGCTAAGATATAAAGCTTAATGAAAAATACTAAATATGGAAGACAACCACTCAGAGTGATTGTCAAAATGTTATATATCATGCATCAATTGAAACATTAAACAAAACATGTTAAAGATGGGTATATGATAAGGTATGACATTTTAAACAACATCATAATCATACATTTACTTCAGCATCTAAAATTATCATCACTACATAAATGATATGTACATTGATACACACACACACACACACACACACACACACACATGCATTGGAAACCATGGTTAAACAAGCTATTCCATTAACATATGCAAGAGTTATACATTATACTATAATTAACTATGATGTATTTATACTTAAATTTGGCCTGCTTAAGTTCTAAAGGTGGATAACGGGAATGGTGGATACCTGAGAGTATCAAAAAGATGGATATCCGAGGATATCAAAACTATAGATCCAAATAGGGTCGAATGTATGGTGGATCAGTCAAGCGAACCCAAACAGGGTCAGCCAATAACCCAAACGGGGCTGTTCATGATCCAGTAGGATCAACATTACTTTAGACCTAAACCGATCAACTGTAGTAGCTGTAATATCCATATAGACGCCTATCTATCTATAATTGAACTCTAATTGCAGTCAATACTCTATTTAATTCTCTATTTTCATATATCATACTTCCACTTATATTATTCAATTTGCACATGTATAATCGTAGGATAGATATATTGTTGCTATGGTATAATTACGTATGCAAGTTCATTTAATGATACAATTACTTTTTAACATACTATCATTAGATATCTCATATAAGCATAATTAGGTTATGTCAATTAAGTAATGTATCATACCTATTCAAGTGCTCATTATAAAACATGCCTCATTCTTAAAACTTTACAATATAGCACATAGTATGTATATGACCATGTAAAAAGATATACAATCCCTAGTGAATATATATACAAGTATTCATATAGTCATATAACGATACGAGTATCGAAAATTGAACATATATCATCGTAATTATGTACTTGAACATGTTATCATTCAAGCACCACATATGAATATGGTCATACTAAAGTATTTCTTATTTCATAGTATAAGTGTATGTTCAAATAAAAATTTACTTTATCATTAGAGTACGAACATATAAGAATAATTGCATATAACAAGCATGTACATATGTTTAATCATGTATAAATATTTTATATCATTAACATTACACTTTACTTATGTATATGCAAGATTATATATGTAGACCTTTATCAAAAATCATATTACATGTCATATATAATTCAATGTGTTTTTATATAGGCACATATTTAACATAGCCACATTTACACCTTAATAGAAAATACATTAAAAATTATGTCTACAAAATTTTGCAAAGGGCAGCATTCTGGATCTAATTTGTCTGCCATTTATGATTTGGAAAATGTCATTTTAAGGCCAATTGACCTTCTAAAAATTTATTCTCCTATATGTACAGTTTCCAAAACATCAAAATTCATCTTAATATTATATCTACAACTCGATATATTTGAGAAAAACCATATACTGTACATACAACCAAAATAATTTTTTTCTCCAATTAGAAAATTCATAAAATAAAATGGACACAAAATTAGACCAATTTAACTTCATCAAAGTTATGCTTCTATTTATCTAGTTTATCCAAAATTTTACATAATAGCATTTTAACTTTTCAACCAAAACTTATGCCAAAAATACCAAAATCTGTTCCTGAACAGTGAAAATAGTTTATACGAATTTCAAGCTAAAATTTGACATGCTTCAAAATAAAATTAGGCAATAATTTCTTCATATGAAATGTACATTTATAAGTCTATTTTTCATAGAATTAAATCTCATAGTAATCCAACTTCTATAAACAAAAATACATCATAATTTCTACAAGGTGTTCCAGAACCAAAATCAACTGCTCAAATGAATTTCAATTTCATATTTGAATAACTTAAAGGAAAATTTAGTGCTTGGTCCCTTCTACAAATTTATAGACATATTTCTTATGTAATCTTAGAAATTAAAATGGCCACATCTAGAGTTTTCTAACTCAATTTATGCTAAAATTACAACTACTAATTCATAAGGTTTTCATGTCTTCACTTGTTGTAACACTACCTAAAATTATTTCTCTTTTAAATTAATCATATCAAATATTTTAATCATCATTTCAACTCTAATTACCTACATACAAGTATGGAAAATCCCAATTTCCATACCTTAGCCAAATTCCCTTTATCTCTTCAATCCTTTGCAAGATCTTTTCCTTTATTCTTTCTACCTTTACCTTCTTCTTCTACAATTAATTTCATTCTTCAATTAATCATTTCTAGCATCTTACTCAATCAACATCCAACTAAATAATAATAATAATAATAATAATAATAATAATAATAATAATAATAATAATAATAATAATAATAAGATATGAACCAAATTAAAATTTGTTACCTTAGTGATTTACACATAATTGCTCTTGAATAATCAATATGAAAAAGGTTTTCTTTAAAATTTCATAAAGAGATTGAAAGGGTTTAGGAAAAGTGAAAGAGAAAGAAAGAGCAAAAATCTATATTTTCCCATTATGAAATACCGTCCCTCTCTATCCACTCTCATAATTTCTCTTTCCTTCCACTAATTCAACTTATATATATATATAATAAGGAAAATTCCATCATTGGTCCTTCTAAATTATTGCATGGTATAAAAGATTCCCACCTAATTTTGCATGTTACACCTTAACCTCTTCAATTTTTAATTCTCTTAAATCAACCCCTCCTTTCCTTACTTTATTTTACAATTAACCCTTTAATATATATATTAGCAAATTGACCCTCAAACTTAAACTTCATGCTTCCATTACACCTCAAATATTATTAAACCAAAATAATTTCTCATGCAATTAATATTATAAAAATAATTTACTGCTTGTCCCCTAACTCATACATCAAAATACATATTTTTAATTTAATTTTAATCATATATAATTCCATAAAATCATGCATTTCTGACTAGGACCATGTTAGGGGCCTCACATTTAATTTGAAGTTAAACTTTCAAAAGGTTAAAAAAGTTTATGCGAGTTTTACAGGTAAGTTTGCTAAGGTCCTGCTTTTTACTATCATATCATCCACATAGACTTCCATGTTTAGATTGAGCTAGTTAATAAGAAGTTTATTAGTCAACCTTTGGTATGTGGCTCTTACATTCTTAAGGCTGAAGGGCATGACTTTATAGCAATAGGTGCTCTGTGAGTAATGATTATGATTTTCTCTTCATTTGTTGGATTTATTAAGATCCGATGCTTGCATGCTAAAGCATCTAGAAAAGCATATTCCTCAAGCCTTGCTATGGAGTTTACTAAAATGTTGATGTTGGGTAATGGATAGATATCTTTGAGGTAGGCTTTATTCAAATTGTTGAAGTCGAAGCACATTTTTTATTTTCTGTTGGCTTTTTTTTTCACTCTCGAATAAAACCATTCTTTAAAAATGTTTTCATGCATTCATCCATGGTCAGTTGTCATTCTAGGGCATGGTTTAGCTTTTTCTATTTTATAGGTTTCTAGTAAGGATTAATATTGAAAGAATGGGACATTACTCTGGGGGCTATGCTTATGATTTTAGAAGGTTACTAAAAAAATATGTTGTTAAATTCATGCAACATAATGGATGGGTTGTTGAAGCCCTTTAAAATAAATACTGATTCACCTAAACTAACTTGTAAAAATAGTGGAACCAGGTCGAATCCTAAGAGAACTATGTGGTTAACTTCTCAATGTTGAAAACAAAAATATAAAGTAAAATGGGCTATTTTGAATCTTTGGATTAAAATTAAAAGTAAATTAACAGAGAGCAAAAATATTGAATTAAATGAAAATCAATCTTACCAAACTTCCAATTCAAAGGTATAAATCTCATCCAATTGCAACTTTGATCATAGACATAAAAAATTATTTCTCAATCCAAGTACTTAGTCTACTTAATCGGAAAAGCCGTAGAAAGTAATAATTCTCTTAATGTAAATGACTCAAACAAAGCATTTAAAATCAAATCTTATCATTAATTTAATTGGGTACGATAGCGTTCTATATCAATTCAATGATAACATTAAGAATTAATGAGAATGACTAAGCCAAATATTAATTAATTGAGATAGCTACAATTTAATTAAATTTACACTTTTATTTCCCTAAAATCTATTATGCAAGCTATGTAATTTGGAAAGCCAAAATCACACACACATAAGCCAATTGCTCGCTATTAAAATCAATCATTCATGACAATTATAGATCACAAACTCATAGATAGTAATAGAAAACTTAATATTAAATTAAGGCATCAAGTTAATTAATATAAATAATTCATAAAAAATAAGAACAAGGAAATAAAAATTACTTACATTGACAAAATCCTTGTTGAGTTCAAAGCCTCACAAAATTACAATCGAAATCAATTAACCCTTGAATTGAAAATCAAAACTTAGCCACACATGCTAAAAATCAAAAGAACTGTAAAAGAGAAGAATTCAGAACTAAAAATTGCCCTCTCAAGAACCAAATGCAATCTTTTATATCTTGGAAAAGAGAGTCAGAACCAACAATTGCTTCTTATTTTAGTAGACTTCCCATAGAAGTAAAAGACTTCCTGTTTAAGAGCTTTGGAAAATCCTTGTGTGCCTTGGAGAAACCTCATAAATGGTGGAGTAAGATGGCACTTAGTGGAGTAAAGCTTCTTCTTCTTCTTCTTCTTCTTCTTCTTCTTCTTCTTCTTCTTCTTCTTCTTCTTCTTCTTCTTCTCACTCCTTGGAGTAACATTATTACTCCACCTAGTGTTTTGACACTCCACGGAGTGTGCAGCTTCTACCCAAGAACGTGAATTACTCTCTCTTTGCAAAGCTATCCTAAAACCCAAACTTTCATTCAAGTCCTTCAAACTTTCTTTTCTTCTTGCCATTAAGTCCTAAAAACATAAAAAATGCTTAATTAGACAATTAAAATATCAATTGAAGAAACTAACTATTAAAACAACTAAATTAACAAAAAAATATCCTAAAATATAGTAAAAACACATTAAAAACATAGTTAAATTCACATTTATCAAATACCCACACTTAGCTTTTGCTCATCCCCGAGCAAATCTGAACAAACCAACTTCTTAGAATAATCAAACTCAAAATTAGATTTAAACAATTCAAGATTAAATTCAACATTTAACAAGAGCATTCAATAAAATCATGGCTAAAATAAACTCAAACAAGGAGGTAAGAATCGGTTTTCGTGTGTGTAAGAACAAAACAATTTAAGAAATTTTCAAAAACAAATCACCAATGCATCTCATAATCAAGTTTTAGAATTGAAGTATACTAAGTACACTTAAGGTTTCACACTTGAAACTCTAGAAACACTATAAGCCTCTCCTTTAGCACCGGAACCCGAAGGTTATCTCCACTAAATAACTCAAAGCAAAACATAAAATCACTTAGGTCTTAAATGGTTTGAAATAAGGTTTAAGGTATTGGCTATCAAAGAATGGTCAAAAGATAATCAAAGAGAATTAGCCACTTTTTACTTGAAGAAATCACATTTCTATATTTTCAAACTATTAAGCACAATTCTCCTATCAATCTTGCTTATTCGATATTCTTAGGCATTGAACAAACCAAAAATAGAAGCAGCACGACTGAAATCCAACCCAAAATAGAAGCAATACGACTGAAATCCCTCTTATTTTCCTTATTTACGAGAAGTCCCAATTTCTTTCACTTATAAGTATCCCACACTTAGAATTTGGCCATATGCTATCTTTATTTCTTTTTCTTTTTTTTTTTCTTTTTTTTTAGCTTTTTTTTGCTGGCAAATTACAAAAATAGGGGTAAAATAAGGATATTATACAAGCACTTGACTTCATCACATAATTCTTGCCCCAAATGATTCAATCACTCTTATTATACTTAATTTAAATGTCTAATAAATGTAAACCTATCCAAATCTGGAGTGGCCAATTCTAAAGGGTAGATAAAAGCTTTAAGGCTATATGGTTTATGATGAGTGTAACAAAAATAATAAACATGGTATGCTTTAAGCATACCTCATTAAGCTCAAATTGGCTAACAAAGGTTAATCATATCAAAAGGGTAGGAAAATAGTCTTTTAATTAACTCAACAAGAAAAATCTACCTAGATCACTTTCTAAGTTGCTTGAGTTGCTTTTATGCTTTGAAGGGTGATAAGAAAGGTTCTAATGTCCTAAAATTCCTTGCTCAACTATTTCAATGCACTGATTTTTCTAAAGTTCAAAAACTGGTCTTTTGTGCTTTAAATATGCAAAAACTAATATTTATAAACTAAGTTGAGTAAAAGATTAGCTCAAAATTTTAGTGAATAACCTACTTTCCTTATTGCTAAATTATAATCTTGATTATTGCACAATCTAAATTCAAGTTCAATTTGTTCAAATTCTGAGAAGAACTGGGGCAAACTAAGCTTTATGTAAGCTAAGTGATACATGCTAATTAAATATGTAATAGAATGTTCTAAGGACAAAAACAACTAATTAACAAGAACTAGTAACTATTCAAATCATTACTGAGTTAGTTATAGCACTAAGTTGCTCCTAGCATTACTATTACATACCAAAAAGTAAACTAAAAATAAAAACAAGACAAAATAAAGCACAAGAACATAAGTGTTTTCACAATATAAAGAAAGAGAAAAAATAGATTCTATTTCTTGGATTTTAGCAAAAATCTAGAGCTCAGAGAAATGCTACCCCCCTCACAAAAATGTTGTTGTTCACAGCAACTCAAACTTGGCTCACTTGGATGGAGAAAGTGGTGGTGGTGGGAAGTTGAATGATGATTTGATGCACGATGAAGATTTGGCAAGCAAAAGACTCACTCGGTGGAGTAAATTTTAGAGAGGCCGGATAAGACACTTAACAATCGGGAAAACTAGCAAATAGAAGAGAGTGTGTGCAAAAATAAAAGAGAGAGGGGATTTATAGGGCACTAATCAGTAGAGTGAAGGGCACTCGATTGAGTGTCCTATCACTCTACTGAGTGTGCCTTTACTGGACACCAAGATGAAATTTTCAAAATTAAATCTTTAAAAAAAAAAACTTACAACACTCTAGAGAGTAAAGACACACTTTACCAAGTGTGATTTCACTCGGTGGAGTATATTTTTACTTCATAGAGCAATTACACACTGGACTCCAAAGCAAACAACACGATTTTGTTTAAAAAAACTTACAACACTTTGCAGAATAAAAACACACTCTACTGAGTGTGATTTCACATGGTGGGGTATATTGTTACTCTACAGAGTATTGGCACACAACACTTTTAAACATAAAACTAGAAAAAAAAACTATGCTTAAACTCTTTCAATTTTTTACCTAATCCTTACTAAAAATCAAGCCCTCTCATATAATTAAGATTAGTAATACTCACCTAATTGAGACTTTAATTTGCACAGAAATTAAATCAAGAAAGTGTCGTTTACTCAAGGAAATTGCCATGTGCTAAAATGCCAGATGAAGGCTATTAAAATCATGAGATATTCATTCCCTTTTTATATGAAACACTTGGGATGCTTAAAAACTTAAGAAAATTAGAATAACACAAACAAAACTTATTGTGAAAATGAAAACCTATTACAAGAAAAGGGTTAGAAGAGATAGTTCTGAGTTTTTGTTAGTCCTCAGCTCGACTTTTAGGATTGCCTTACTAGTTAAGAAGTACTAGAGTACTGAGGGTCAGTCAAATGTATGCTAATGACACAATGAACAATTTCTCCCTCATGAAAAATCTTGAAGCGATGGCCATTTACTTTAAGAACTTTACCGGTGTCCAAACTTTTAATTTCCATGGCACTATAAAGAAACACATTAGTAACAACAAATAGGTCAATCCAGCAAGAACGAAACTTACCAGGCATAAGCTTCAAATGAGAATTGTATAACAACACCTTTTGACCAATCGTAAATTGTTTCCTAACAAGACTTTCTTGGGCAAAAACATCCTGCATAATAGAATCAATCACATCAATCTGACAAAGAGAGTGCACATCATTAGGGTATTTTATAGCATCAAAAATATTAAGCTTAACAATCTCTCTATCAAATTCAATAGATAGAGTACCCTCATCTACATCAATATTTGTCTTTGCTGTTTTCATGAAAGGTCTTCCTAACAAAATCGAAGCCAATTTTGAAGTGGGATTACATTCCATCTCTAAAATGTAAAAGTCTACAAGAAATATAAGCTTATTAACGTACACTAAAACATCCTCAATAATCCCTAGGGGGTAAATATAAGAACGATTGGCCAATTGAATAACTACACTAGTCTTTTAAAAGTCATTTAATTTTAACTCTTGGTAAACAGAAAATGGCATCACATTAATTAAAGCTCTTAAGTCTAACATAGCATGCTCAACTTTCTTTTCACTGATCACACAAGATAATGAAAACATACCTGGAACCTTGCATTTTTCTAGCAGATTCTTTTGCAAGATTGCTGACACATTCTTACTTACCTCAACTTTCCCTTTTTCTTTCATCTTTCTCTTGTTGGTATATAGCTCCTTCAAGAACTTTCCATATTTTGGAATTTGCTTGTCAGCATCCAACAAAGGAATGTTGATTTACACTTTCCTAAATGTATCTAGGATCTCATTTTCTTGCTCATCTTCATTTGGTTTAGCTAACCTACTAGGAAAATGAGGGGTGGGAGTGTGAGAGGAAAGAGATAAAAGAGGATCAAATGTTACCTTACGCTTTGTTCTAGAGGGAGCTTTTTCTTTATCATCCTCCTTACCTATATCAACTTCTTTTGATGGAGTGGACCCTGAAGGAATATCTTTTCCACTTTTTAGTGAGAATGCACTGCAATTCTCCTTTGGATTCACTTCTAGTTGTGAAGGCAACTTCTTAGAATTTTGAGCTTCCAATTTACTAACTGATGTGGCTAATTGAGTAATTTAGTTGCCTAAATTCTGAATGCTTGTCCTTGTTTCCCGAATGTTGGCTCTTGTTTCCTGTTAAAATTGAAGAGTATTATTAGCAAGATTTTTAACAATATCTTCCAAAGACATACCTAAGTTCGGAGCTTGAGTTTGTGTAGGGACTTGAGGTGGTCTAGTGAAACTTTGAGGAGGTGGCCTTTGTTGTCCTCCTTGATTTCCATAGCTAAAATTAGGATGATCCCTCCATCCAGGATTGTAATGATTAGAATAGGGATCATACTTCCTTTGATGTAGACTAGGAAATCCTCCCATAGCATTGGCTTCTTGTGTGGAGTCTTGTTGTAATGTGGGGCATATATCGATAGGATGCCCTTAAAGTGAGCATATCTCTGCATGCCTTTGCTGTTTGTAGTTGCCCTATAGCCATTTGACGAACCAAAGCAGTTAAATCAGAAAGTTGATTTTTAAGTTCACTTACCTCATTGACTTGTTTGGTAGATCCTCCACCTCTTGTACCAAATTGCTGGGAATTTTTAGCCATGTTTCAAATTAATAATTTGGCTTCTTGAGGTTTCTTGTTCACCAAGGCTCCACCACTTGCTGCTTCAATCATACTCCTATCCATTGGTGGTAGTCCTTAACAAAAATATTGAATTAGGACTTGGTTGAAAATATAATGGTGGGGAAAACTAGCGCACAACCTCTTGAATCTTTCCGAGTATTCATACAATGTCTCTCCCGTGATCTGTGTGATGCCATAAATCTCCTTTCTAATGTTGGCAGCTCGTGATGCAGGAAATAATTTCTCCAGGAATAACCTTTTCATCTCATTCCATGTAGTGATTGAACCAGAAGGAAGATAGTAGAGCCAATCTTTAGGTTGATCCTTTAAAGAGAAAGGAAAAGCTCTAAGATTGATTTGCTCCTCAGTCACGCACTGTCGTTTCATTCCAGTGCAAACAATGTGAAATTCCTTCAAATGCTTATGGGGATCATCACCTGCATAGCCACAAAAAGAAGGAAGTAAATGAATAAAAACTAGATTTTAATTCAAAATCATTTGTAAGGTTAGGAAAATTAATGCATAAAGGTTGTTAATTCAAATATGGCGCATCCAGTTCCTTGAGAGTTCTGTCAGCCATCTCTTCTTCAAATTCTTCAAAGATAGAAACACCATAAATTATCAAGTCCATCTCTAACTCTTCTTTAAAGCATTTTTTTCTTAATCTAGCTTATTTTCTCAATTGACGTACTATCTTTTCAATTTCAGGATTATACTGCAAATCAAAGGTCTGAGAAGAACGAGTCATAAACAAAAATAGACAAATAAATAAAACAATAAGAAACTAAAAATATAATTCCCCGGCAACGTCACCAAATTTATGATTGATTGTCGAAGCCCTTTAAAATAAATACTGATTCACCTAAACTAATTTGTAAAAAAAGCGAAACCAGGTCGAATCCCAAGAGAACTATGTGATTAATTTCTCAATGTTGAAAACAAAAATATAAAGTAAAATGGGGGGTTTTGAATCTTTGGATTAAAACTAAAAGTAAATTAACAAGAAATCAACAGAAAGTAAAAATATTGAATTAAATGAAAATCAATCGTACCAAACTTCTAATTTAAAGGTATAAATCTCATCCAATTGCAACTTTGATCATAGACATAAAAAATTATTTCTCAATCCAAGTACTTAGTCTACTTAATTGAAAAAGCCGTAGAAAGCAATAATTCTCCTAATGTAAATGACTCAAACAAAGCATTTAAAATCAAATCTTATCATTAATTTAACTGGGCACGATAGCATTCCATATCAATTCAATGATAGCATTAAGAATTAATGAGAATGACTAAGCCAAATATTAATTAATTGAGATAGCTACAATTTAATTAACTTTGTACTTTTATTTCCCTAGAATCTATTATGCAAGCTATGTAATTCGGAAAGCCAAAATCACACACACATAAACCAATTCCTTGCTACTAAAATTAATCATTCATGAAAATTATGGATCATAAACTCATGGATATCAATAGAAAAATTAATATTGAATTGAGGCGTCAAGTTAATCAATATAAATAATTCATAGAAAATAAGAACAAGGAAATAAAAATTACTTAGATTGATGAAATCCCTGTTGAGTTAAAGCCTCACAAAATTATAATCAGAATCAATTAACCCTTGAATTGGAATTAAAAACTTTACCACACATGCTAAAAATCAAAGTAAAAGAGAAGAATTCAAAACTAAGAACTGCCCTTAGAAGAACCAAATGCTAGCTTTTATATCTTGAAAAGGAGAGTCAGAACCAACAATTGCTTCCTAATTTAGTAGACTTCTAATAGAATTAAAAGACTTCCTATTTAAGAGCCTTGGAAAATCCTTGCATGCATTGGAGAAACCTCATAAATGGTAGAGTAAGATGGCACTCGATGGAGTAAGGCTTTTTCTTCTTCTTCTCACTCCGTGGAGTAATATTGTTACTCCACCTAGTGTTTTGATACTTCACGGAGTGGATTTACACTCCATAGAGTGTGGCGCTTCTGCCCAAGAATGTGAAATACTCTCTTTTTACAAAGCTATCCCAAAAGCCAAAATTTCATTCAAGTCCTTCAAACTTTCTTTTCTTCTTTCATTTAAGTCCTAAAAACATAAAAAATGCTTAATTAGATAATTAAAACATCAATTGAAGAAATAAATTATTAAAACAACTAAATTAACAGAAAACCATCCTAAAAAATATAGTAAAAACACATTAAAAACATAGTTAAATTCACATTTATCACATAACAACTAGAGCATATCTTTCCAACCTTACTTTATTGGAAGCTATCTTAACCCTTTTTCTTGATGAAACTTTGACATCTAATATGTTAGAGAGTATGCCCTAAAGCCCATGTAGAAAGGGATGTATTTCATTTATATGAATTCATTTTGTTAATGAAAAGAAGGCACCATTCATCTATTAATGCTATGTTTAAATATATGTGTTTTTTTTATCTTAAATTAATTAATGAAGTACTAGATATTATAAACACAATGCAAAGGAAATAATGAAAGTGTTCATGATGTGAGATGTCTATTACTTGCAAATGTGATAATATCTAAATATTCCTAGTCATAGTAATAACAAGATAGGACACTATTAATGCGAATAGACTGGCATATGTTATGCTTCTTAAATAGTTTAAGCAATAGTTCTCATAAGAGTGATTATGGGAGATGATCAAGCTAAAATATGGATGCTTGTTTAAAGAAAACGTTCATTGAAGACTTGCAAAGAGAATCCTCACATGGATTTTAAATCTATGTCAGTAAGGAATCTCTTCATAACAGTGGTGTAAGTATCCTTAGACTTGAGATCACCAAAGTTATCTTAAGTAGTAACTGATATACTTTGACTCCATAACTGCTTACCTCCATCAGGGGGTGAACATAGTTAGGAGATTGGATATATCATGACCTACTTGAAGATAGTTGAGTAATCAATAAAGGATTCACCATCCTAGATTTATTAAGGATAGTTATCACACATGATTCTATAATTGCCTTGTTCAGAGAATCTCTAGCCAGAGTAATATGCCAAGGAAGATAGGGATCCATAAAGGGCATTTTGGGAACAATGGTTAAATTAATAGAGCATACATAATTAGATTCATACGAGTTGACATAAATCCATACTCATAATCTAATTGAGATAAGAGTGGTGAAAGGAGTAATTGCATGGTAACTATTTCTATGGAAGGGTATAGTCAGAACTACTTGACTTTTCTGACATTTGGGTAGTCATGATGCTTAGCTAGAGGCCACTCATGAGTTGTATAATATTGTATCAGAAATATCAATAAGGGATTGATAAAATGATTTAAAGAGGTTTAAATCATATGAGTTTTGAATGGAAATTTTAATTACATATTATACTGTCAATATGGACAGGAACTCAATAGGTTACACACATATAGAGTAAAGGATAAAATGATAAAGTAACAATGATAATAATATTTGATGTTATTATGGGAGGAGAGAAATAAATAAGAAAATAATTAATTAAAGAGTTCAATTAATTATGCACAAGTAGATGTTCGTAGAACTATTTAGAAATGTTATACAAAATGGACCTAATTGAAATATTATGTTTCATAATTAAATATTATTAGACCATAAATGTTATAGGGCTAATATAATATTAATAGGTCCATTGAAGAAATAATTAAAGGCCCATAAAGTTAGTTTCTGCGTAGAAGCCACTAAAGAATGGCTTTCACTCAAAGCCCCATATAGAAGGCCTTAAAGGCCTAATTTTTGGACAAAAATAAATTAAATATATTCCATAAGTGTTATGGAGCCTATATATTTCACTACAAGAAAATTAGCAAATAACAACGAAAATTAGCAACCGAATTTATTGAATTTTCGTTGCTAATCAAAATTAGCAACCGAAAATAGCAACGAAAAATTCGGTTGCAATTTTGATTGTTGGTATTTTTAGCAACCGAATCTTCTTTTCGTTGCTAAATTTAGCAATAGAATTTCAAATCCATTGCAAAATTCAACCAACATAGAATGTGGTTAATTGGTCAAAATTAGCAACGGCAATTAATTTTCATTGTTAATTTTAGCAATAGAATTGAAAGTTCCGTTGTTATTTTTAGCAACGGATTAGTAATTATGTTGCTAAATTTAGCCAGTATTACAAAAAAATTTATGACGGAATATTCATCGCCATTCCGCCACTAAAAATTATTATAATTTTTTAATTATTATTTTTTATGAAAAATATATATAAATAATACATTACAAATCCACGCTATATCTAGACAACATTTAAGCAAGAAAAAATAGTCAAATTTTACAAACTTTCCAATTACCTTCTCATTGAAATCACAAAGTCAATTACAAATTCAAATAAATGCATACACATGGTAAGTACAACCATTTCCACACTAATTATTTGCTATACGGTCCATCCTTCTTATATGTCTACGAAAATAGATAAATTCCTCAACTATATCTAAATAAATAGCTAGAGAGAAGGAACGAGGCAACTTGAGTAGCAACACCTTTAATTTATGGTGAACTCACTGAATTATATTGCAAATAGCATGAAGTAACCTAAACCCACACTTAGCATCTATTCAATCCAATTGATCTCCAGTTTCAAGCTTTCTGCCTTCTCTTTAGCCATTGCAGCCTCTGTTTCAACATTTTGATTGGCAAGTTGTGCAACATCCAGCACCACCTCCATTTGTTTCCAACGTGCATTTGCCTCACCAACCTTCATCATGCTACCAATCATCTCTCTGCATTCAAAGGCATCTGAATTATTGACATTCAAAGAGGGCCTTCTTTTCCTAAAGAATAAGAAGCAAAACCAAAACGATATTCAAACCATAACAAATTAAACTTCAAAACCTCTCATGATCAGTAATGAAATTTTGAAGCTTAAAGCAAACTTTTGTATTTTACTATAATTAGACATAATTAATTAATTAAACTAAAAACACTGCATAAGATGATCCAAAAGAAACTATTTAAATAATATTTATCATGGTATAAGTGAAGTGTGAATTAATTAAAGAGATAATTTAATAATCAACAGGCACAAATCAATTCCTCATTGATTGGTAAAATTAAATAATACTTCCATAACATTAAATGATTATAAGAAAAAAATAATGTTGTTTTCTTTTTCTTTAATTAATTCTTAGTATATTGATGCAGGGTATTGAGTCCTTGACCTATGCAAGTACATGGAATTTTGAACATGTTAGAAACGTTTGTTGATGGATTTATCTATTTATACAGCATAATATTGGGGATACCTTCCCTTTGCTCCTCCAAAAGCTTCTTGCCATGTGTCAATTAAAATAAGTATCTTTTCTCTAACATTCAAATTTGGCTGCACAATAATAACTAGAGAATATATGTGTATATACATATATTAAACAACAAAATAAATAAGATAATAACAAAAGAAAATAAAAAATCTCTGTACAGTTGAGGAGAGAATTGCTACCTTCATTTTCACTATTTTATCCATATCGTGTAGGATGCCACGCACAATCATCTGCTAGAAATATCTATTGGGTTGTTTTGGGAGAGGATATGTAGGCAATAAAAGACATTTTTTCCCTAAATTGACCTATATTTATTTCTAGATGTGCTCTATTTTCTTTCTATTATGCAAGTTTTTCTTATAGAGAGATTAATTTTATATTAATTAATTCTGCAAATTTGTTTTTCAAGTAATCAAAAGTCTTTTCTTTTTCTTTTTTCTTTTAAGGAAAAAGAGTTTTGATATTCACATTAAAATTCTATTTCTATTCTACACACAATTGTTTTAATATGTTCTAATTACAATGAAATGTTATTAATTTTTAATTTCCAATTTATTCTAAATAATATATTTGCCACCACTTTTAGAATATATTTGGATTTTTTAGCATTTCTCCTTAAATAAAATATCATTTTTATGACTTTAAAAAATAAATTATTAGCATACTTACTATTTGGGAAGCTAAATTGAGAGCAAGTTCCCGGGCTAGGTCTACACCCACTCCACCATCGGCCGAAGCTTCAATTGCTTAATATACAAATGCTAACAATTATTGATATTCATGTACTAAACTAATAGTTAGTAAATTTAAATTCAATTTTTATTAAATCATGAGGTGTTGTTCATTTTAACTTTTCAAGCCTACTAATCTGAGACCCGGGTACTCTAGTTACCACAATATATATATATATATATATATATATATATATATATATATATATATATATATATATATATATATATTTTTTTTTTTCTCTGTTACCATTTAGTTCCTACAAGCAATGCACTGAGGAATACTTCATGGAACACAATTTTTAAAAGCAGGCAATAATGACCAATAACAATAAAGAGAGCTATAATAACCAAAAAGTAATGTTAATGATTCTAGAGCTTTAGAAAATTTATATTCAGCAAGCATAACATGTAGTGTTGGGGATCCATTCTTATGAGCTCTAAACTTTGTAGACCACCTAAAATATAAAATAATTGAAACTTAACAAGGTAATAAAATCAACACAATTGGACAGTTTTCAAAGTCTATACTTGTGCGTGCAAGCACATATAGGACACTCAAATCTAGACGACATCCATTCCAGCACTTTAGAATAATTTAGTCATTAAAGTTTGAATTCTTTATCTATTTGTTACAATTTAGACTAATTTATTAAATTTTTATATAATTCAGTCGGGAATAAGAATGCTTGATTTAAAGATAAATTACAAAATTAAATTTGTATTTATTATGTTTAGTTGGCTAGCTCCATACATGAACTAGAGACTAAAGGAAGAAAAAGCTCTTATTTAATTAAGCAGCAATGGTAAGAGGATTTATGCAGCAACAGTAGGATGATTTATGCAAGAAATTCTCAACTCAGGGGCTGGTTCAATAGAACTGCAGAGTAACATCATCAAAAAAATATTATCGATTTAATATATATATATATATATATAAGGATTAATTAAGATTTAATCAATAAAAGAATATATGGAAAGTGTATACCTATTTATACTCTGTGATGGTAAATGCAGTGATTATGAATAAAGCTAAATAAACCAAAATTATTATGGACAGGAACTAGTGAAGAGAATCTTGAAAGTCTAAAGAGGAAGTAACTGTACAATCATTATATGTAAAATTTAGAAAGTATATTATATGATTATGATTGATATTATCATTAAAGAGAGGTATAATTTGAGTTTGTAATTATTTTAAACACCCATCTGCATTGCAGCCGATAAAGTGGTGGTTTAATTAAGCTTCGATCAAACTTAATTTAGTTGGTAATTACTCTTAGAAAAAAGCACTAAGCACGAAATGTAAAATCCATATAAAATATGTTCAAAGCCATTACCAACTCAAAATATTCTTAAAAAAAAAACTAAGCTTAATAAGGAATTCTGTCAGCCATCACATGAATATTTAGTATAAAATAATTCTGGAAAAGGGTAAAAGGTGAATTTAATTTACATTTAATAGAAATTATTGAGATAAGAACCTTTTTTATGACCTACATTAGGTAATAACTTGTCTTTCGGGATGAAAGCATCCTTGTTGTTTTGCTAATTTTCAACAAACAGTTGTTACAAAAAAACATCATCAATAAACAACTGAAAAAAAGATGCTGGTTAACTTCAAATTTTTTCTTTATTATTTGTGCTTTTCATAATAAATAAAAATAGAAAAGGCAGGTTTTTAGAGTTTTGTTTGTTATTATATTTGTAGAAAAATTCTCCACAACATAAAAAATTACAAATTCAATACAATTATAGCACCAATATGCAAGGCCTAATCATATGATATTTACAGGTTAATTTAAGAACACAACTCTATTGCATACCCCAAGAAAATCAATGAGAGTACAACAATTTAAACAAAAACATAATAGAGCTAAATTGAAAAGACACAACCTGAAAACAAGACCGATGCAAAGGTACCCACCAAGAGCTGCCAACTTATGTACCCATGTTACCAATGACCAGCAAAGTTGCGACACCCCCAAGACAATAGCAACCCGTGGAAAATAGAACAAAGGCAGATTAGGAAACACTGTGAAGGCAAAATAAAACAAAATTCATAGCTTAAATGTTTGTGAAATTCTTTAATTCAGTAACTAATAAACATATTGATAACAAAAACAAGAATTGATTCGTAGCTTGTAATCCCCACAAAGAAAAACAAGCCATCAAAACATTGCAGTAAAACCCATCCATTACATTCAAACATTATACACACACATATATATCAGTCAACATCATATTTTTTTATAAGCAGAAACTTTATTAAAATAAGAAAACTGGAAGCCAAAATATAGATACAAGACGTGCAGTAGGATAAAATAGGCCTGCTGAGTTTCAAATCTATCAACCCACAAAAACATCAGTAACTCAGCTCCACACCATAACTAGATCCTAAACAAAATACAATAGAGCCACTTTCTAATAACGAAGCAACAAAATAAGGGCCACAAAAACCAAAAAGCAACCCAAGCTGACAAAAAAAACAGAGTGAATCCCAGGCTGACAAAAAGTCTACTTCATCAAAAGAAAAATAAACGTACTGGAAATGCCTAAACAAAGGCAAAAAAAAGCAATATACAGCTAAAAAACAGTCGAAAACTAGCAAACAGAAACACGTTCAGCCAGGAATAAGCATAACAAATTTTGTACAATTTGTTTATGCAGTTTAATAGGAGACAACTAGCATACAAAAATTATGGGCAGCATAAGACAACTAGGATAAGAATTTAAAAACAGCAAAAGTGCAATTACCAAGTATTCTTAAACATAGTCAGGAGAACACTTACAACTTTCTCCTCATCAAGATAGTCATGATGCTTAGCTAGAGGCCGCTCATGACTTGTATAATATTGTATCATAAATATCAATAATAGATCGATAAAATGATTTAAAAAGGTTTAAATCATATGAGTTTTGAATGGAACTTTTAATTACATATTATACTGTCAATATAGATAGGAACCCAATAGGTCACACACATATAGAGTAAAGGATAAAATGATAAAATAATAATAATAATAATAATATTTGATATTATTATGGGAGGAGAGAAATAAATAAGAAAATAATTAATTAAAGAGTTTAATTAATTATGCACATGTAGAGATGTTCACAGAACTTTTTAGAAATGTTCTGCAAAATAGACTTAATTGAAATATTATATTTTATAATTAAATATTATTAGACCATAAATGTTATAGGACTAATATAACATTAATAGGTCCATTGGAGAAATAATAAAAGGCCCATAAAGCTGGTTTCTGTGCATAAGCCATTAAAGAATGTCTTTCACTCAGAACCCCATATAGAAGGCCTTAGAGTCCTAAATTTTGGACAAAAATAAATTAAATATATTTCATAAGTTTTATGGAGCCTATATATTTAATTTGGTTGGATTTAGAATTGATTTGGGTAATTAAATCCAAGTGTATGCATAAAGAGCCTAATTTTTGGGTTATGTGCAGGGTCCTTTATGAAAGGTCTTGGATTGGATTTTAATTAAGTCCAAATGAATTAGTAATAATTCTAGAAGCCCATTTAATATTTTTCCAGCAATTTATAAAGAGCGCAATCCCATTATGAAGTTTGATTTTTTAACCAAGCTATAAAATATTAAATAAAGGGGATTTAGGGTTAAGAGTTTTTAAAAGAAAAAAAACTTCTCTTCTTCTTCCCTAGCTGCCACCCTCCTTACTAGTTTCAAGGGAAATTTTGGCCTCCTTGTGTTCCCATTATAATTGATTCATATGATCTTTCCCTTGTGTTGATTATGATAGGAGGTGTTTAACTTTGGACACTATGGTTTGCGACAACCCGGTGAGAAGGAAAAATAACAGTTCAATAAAAATCAAAGGTGATTTTCTTATTCTCATTAATATTTATATTGTATATTCATGGAAAAATCAAATATATTGGTTAAAATGTTTAATTTTTATTTATACATGTGATGTATGTAATCGATCAATTCTCAACACTATAACACATCATGCAGCTCGACTTTCTGAGCTGAATTAGTTGGCACATCAAATGCATCCAATAGTAGTGATTGGTTTTCCTCTTTTAGCATTGTGACATAGGTCTCTTAAGTGACTCATTGATTACCTCAAAGTACTGAGGTACCCTTTTGTGCTAAAATTTTAAGCAATAATTTTTACATAGAAATATAAATGTTTACTATAGCCAGCAAGGGTCAGCCAAAACTGACCTCGTAGGATAGGGGAGTATTTACCACCATGAGGTAAGAAGTGCATGCTAGAACAATTGTATCATCTCCTAACTAGGGGGCTAGATTGATCAAGCCTTCTACTTTGATCAACTATCCAGATATCTTAATTAAAGGTATTGAAATGGTCTCTAAAAGGTTGGTTGATATTGCGAATGCTTTGAAAGCTTGTAGAGTGATTAAGTTGACTATGCTCTTTATGTGTACTAAAATTCACTAGACCAAGTAATCTTGCCAAAGAGCTATCTCTACCAAGGCATCTGTGTGTGGTTGTCAAACATAGCCCCTATTAACTATAGAGAATCAACTGGTAAATAGGGAGGTTGATAATTTAATGCCTAAAGAGAACACTTCTTTGGCTTTTTGCTTCTTCAAATCATCAAAGGCATTGTAATGTTTACCTTTAACAAAGATATGGATAACTCTAATAGGGGCCTTTTTATTAGAACTTGCTTTGCTTTTGTCCTGCTGTTGAGGCATTGCCAATCAATCTCAACTCTTTTTGTCACTACTTTGAATAATTGATTTCGCTTTTGAGCTATTTGCACTCATTGGTCTTGTGTCCCTTATCCTTATGATAAATGGAGTATAAGCTCTAATGCTAACTAGGGTCATTTCTTATAGGTTGAGGCAATTTAACTTACCTGTTCCACTTCATCCATGTGAGGACTTTGGTCTTTGCCATGTTTAAAGGTGTAAACTAGTCTTTCTTCCGATCTTTTGAGTTTGGGGTTGAGATAGTATAAGTTTGATTAGATCTATTGGTTACTTTAATATCTCTAGAGTTATTCCTCTTACTGTTGCCCCTATCGTGACCCATCTTTTGCAATCTGTCTTTATCTCTATCTATGTCCCTAAATTGGAAGCTATGTTGAACTTTGTGGGCCTAATCCATTATGATATATTTATGTGTATGGGACTTGAGATTGGTAACATTGAAGTCTTAGAACTTTTTATTACCTGTTAAATCATTAATTGCCACTTCAGGGTTGAGATTTTAGATGTCTATTGCCATGGTATTTAATCATTCTACTTTATAAAGGGTTTTCCTTTTTATATTAAACTTGATCTAGGTCTGTAGAGACCTTTGTATGCTTGATTGCTGCTACAAACTTGGTTTTAAACATATCACCAAATTGTTTGAAGTTTTCCACTGAGTGTTTAGGTAATTTCTTAAACCATATTTGGGTGGACTTGTTAATGGTTTGGGGAAAAGTATTGCATAAGGCAACATCTTCAGTAGTGTGGACTAGCATAACATGGTGGAGTATTCTAAGTGAGCTTGGGTGTCAGTATTGTCATTGTATTTAGGAAGTTTAGGCAATCAAATCTTTCGAAAAAGGGCTGCTAGAATTTCTTTGGATGTAGGGATCAGAAGCTTCCTTAGTTCTGTTAGGTATTTTTAGTCTTATACTTTTGTGTTTTTTCTTCAAAAATCCTTTTAAATTGTTTAGCCATCAAAGTTATCATCAAACCTAGGGCTAACAAATTAAGCAAGGGTAGCAAGGTAGGTTTCAAGGTAAGGGGGGTGCCTGCACCACTATGGTAGATAAAGCTATAAGGAATATGGTGGGTTGGGTTGTCGGTGTAGTGGCCAAGTCTTAGGGGAAAATTATGTAATCTATGGGGTTTGGTGTTGATTTTACTTAGGTTAGTTTTTTGGTAGGTAGGGCCAATGCTCAAACTAGGAAAGAGGTTTATTATTAAAGTTAAGTCTATGTTCACCACACCAAATGATGACTATTTGAAAATCCCATGTTTCTTGCTAGAGAGTCACCTTAGAACACAAATTTCGATGAGGTTTTGACAAGAAAGACTTCGACAATCAAGTCAGGGATTGTGAAGAAAAAGATAAGGGAAAATTCTGAGAGGGAAAAAACATACTTTAATGCCTCCAATTAGCCCTTTATATAGAGGTAAGTAACAAAGTTTAAGTTTATTTATAAATCCTTAATTGGAAGAAATTGTCCTTCCTATATTAAAGGATTGAACAAAGGAAATCCATTATTCCCAATTCTAATAGAGTTAGAATCCATAAAGGATTCTATAGCTATTAAGAGATAATGAAAATATTGAGGAAGACCAATTTCTAGTTTTGGACTCTTTAGCTCGGTTATCAACTAAGTTATTGATCGATTTCTAGCAAGTATACTAGATTGGCTAGTAACATAGAAAAATATAGATTAAGATCCCAAATATCGTACCCAAAGGAATATGGATTCCTAAGAAAAATATTTATATATGAATTAAATTAATCTGAGATTATTTTCCAAGTTTTTGATTTAAAGATAAGAACTAAACTAAAATAAAAATTAAACAAAATAAAAACTAAAACTAGACCAGCATAAATTAAGAACAAAATAATAACTAAAATACTCTTGCTAAGGGAACTATCTACCTTAACTTTCATCGTAATGACCTAATTAAAAAGAGAACACGAATGATTATGGAAAAACTAGTAATAAAGCCAGAAATCTTATGCAAGAATATCATTCTAAGTATTAAACTCATAGATGAATCTAATACATAACATAAAAATCAAGTTTTAAACTCCTAGACATCTAACCATTAAACTCTTTTGCAAGCAACCTTAACTTTAATCTATTCTTAGTGCAACCTTTTTTAGTCCTAACTTACTATTACCAACACATAATTACACCTTACTCGGAATATAATCATGCATTAATACCAATAAACTAGCCTAAGAATATGCAAACCAATAGTTATGCATAAATCAATCATTAACTATTAATTAAAATAAGTTAGTCATTAATTCAATAACAACCAAAGATAAGAAGTTGCCAAAAACTAAGAAATAATAAAACTTTTATTGAAATAAAGCTCAAAATAAAGGCATTACGATAAAAATATAAGGGTTCAAGTTTCCTTTAGCAAAAGTAGAAAAACTACTTACCAAACACGATGAAAATTAAAGAATAATTAAAATAAAATAAACAACTAAAATAAAGAGAATTGCAAACTAAGAAAATAAAAAAAAAACTACTGTACAAAATTAACTAAAGAAAACTAGATGAAAAACTAAGAAAAATATGTAAATTCTGTTGTTCCGTCAAGTTCTGGTGCTTTGGTGCTTTTATAGTTGAATTCTACTACCTAAAGAAGAAGTTTTGCTGCCTTTTATTTGCTATTTCGAAGCTGAATTGGAGTTTTAGTTGAAACAGGAAGTTAAAATCACGTTTCCTCTTTCATCACTCGATAGAGTGACCTTTTTGCCTTATGTGAGTGATCCCATTTTTAGAAGTCATAATTCCTTTCCCATGTAAATACCCCACACTTAAGATTTTGTCATATATGCTAGCTTTATTGCTTTTTCTTTCGTTTTCTTATCTTCTTTTCTTTTTGTTGGCAATACAATAATAAAATGGATAATAACATGGAATTTTCACTTTTTACTTGACTTCATCAATAAACATTTGCCAAAAAAACCAAAAATATCTTACTACACCCTTGAATATATATAAATCCTATTAATCCATCCAATCCTAGAGTGGGTTAGTTCTAGAAGGGAAGATAAAAACTTTCTAGGCTATATGGTTGATAAAAGAGAGTAAAAATAAAAATAAATATGGCACGCTTTTATCGTACCTCATTAATCTCAAAAAAGTTAATAAGGGATAAATATCCAAATAAGTTAGGACAACAAGTTAAGATATGGCTCAACAAAAAAAATTTCCTAGATCACTTTCTAGCTTATTTTGAGTTATTTCTATACTTCGAAGGGTAATGAGAAAGGTTTTAGTGTCCTAAAATTCCTTACTTAACTATTTCAATGCACTATTTTTTCTTTTATTTTAAAGACTGGTCTTTAGTGCTTAACGAGTATAAACTAACAAATATGAGCCAAGTTGAATATTAAACTAGCCAAAAATTTCATTAAACAACATACTTGTCTTACTGCTAAATAAAAAATTTTAAACATTGCACATTCTAAGTTAAATTTCAATATGTTTAATTTTTAAGAAAAAACCAAGGCAAACTAAGCTAAATGTACAATATATGATATTTGAACTAAACTACTTAATTAATTATGAAAACTAAAAATAAAACATGCAAAATTAAAAACCAAACTAACTAAATAAAATGAAAACAAAACAACTAAAACAAAATAACTAAAATAATTCATGAGTAAGATAAGAAATTAAACAAGGTAAGAAAATGAGCAAGGCAAGAGAACTCCCTTGAGTTGATCTTTAAAATCTAGCTTAGATGAGCTCTATCCTATTCTTTAAAATCTTGTTGTCCTCAGCAATATTGTAAAACTATTAGCTTTACTTCACACATTTGAATTAACAAGTAAGTGCAAAAGAGGAATGTAAGCTCAAACATACCACATTTGACTCAAAGTGAAATTAGCACAAACAAAAAACCATAATTAAACAAAAATGAGACATGAAATTAATGAAATTGAATGAACAAGTTAATCATGCCTTTAGTACCAAAATAGTGCAAAAATCGAGGCCTAAAAATCATGGTATGCATAAAAATAACATGTAATCAAGTAATTATGAAGTAAGTGAAAGCATTTATAATCATGGTGGTCAAGCTAAGAAATGCACCTAGTTCAAAAACAAATGCTTGAATGCTCAAAGCACAATATCAATAAGTTGCATGAAGAATATCAAGTGTGTGAATGTATAATCTCAAGTCTAAGGGTGATTGATGATGATTTGGCTTAATAAAATAAAGAGAAAGATTTTTAATTAGTCATGGTAAGCACAAAATAAATCAACCAATTTGAAATACAACTTCCACTAATATTAAACCAACAAATGAACCTCTCAAACAATAAGTAGAGAAGAGTTAATGGAATACAAATGAACATAGCTTAATTAAAAATTAATCTCTAAGCAAACCTGTGTTCAAGAATATCACACCCCTATTCTAGTTCAAACCAAGTAATCTAAATGTGTCAATTGAAGAATTGAGCAATGAAAACTATAGTTTCTTGAAAAGAATGGAGATGGAAATTGAAGAAAAACTATAAGTTGATGTGAGTGTCTTTGGTAAAGAAGTATGTGAGTTTAGTGAGTAATGAAGAATATTATACTTCCATCACAATAGTCTCAATTACCTATGCCATGCACATCATACTATCACCAATGAAACTCAAGTCATCCTATATCATGCTTAACTAAACTAAATGTAAAAAAGTTCGAAGGGATCTCAGTATATTATTTTGACCCAAAACCTTATTTTAATGCAATGAGGAAGGAAATGATGCAAGACTATAATTGAACTCTAATTTCTTAATGTAAAAGTGTGTGCTTGAGTGCATGAGTGAGTGGGTGTGTGAGTTAGTGCTTTGATCAAGTGAGTAAGTGAGTTGTGAGTGAGTGAGAGGGCTTGTGTGTGAAAGAGTCATTTTAGGGTAAAGGTTTGTGTGTGAAGTGGGAGAGGGTAAGGGAAGAAGAAAGAAAATGAAGGAAGGAAGGAAGGGGAGAGCATTGTAAGACAAAAGCTAAGCACTCGGGGGAGTGGGGTTGGCACTCGATCAAGTGAGGAAGAAGGAGGGAAAGAAGAAAGGAGGAAAACAAAAAAATACGGTGCAATAGAGGGAGGCTCAATCGAGTAAGGGTGAGGCATGGTCGAGTGAAGAATAGGGAATAGAGGTGCATGAGAGAGCAAGGTTGCAAGGGCAAGACGTTCGGCCAAGTAGGTGCTGGAGGCTAGGCACATACGGGTGAGTGAACTAGTATGGCTAAACACACAGGCATAGGGGCAATTGCACTCGATCGAGCATGGGGTTTCTGGACTCTGCATGATTTTCTCTCGTATGAATACTAGGGTGAGTGTTTTACACTCAGGTAAGTGATCATTCTATTACACTTGAAACTTCAATGTTCTCTGAAAAATAGAAATATAAGGGACCTAAGCTCAACGTAATTCCTTCTCACAAATTCAATCACTCCCCAATAACAATATTAGCCTAAGATTCATTCCTTCACTCTAATAAATTAATATTATATCCAAATTATGCTAAAAACTTTGTCAACTTGATTTTTAAACCATGTAAGCCAGTTACAACACACAATGAATAAAATATTACTCATACTCACTCAATTATGCCTTTTCCTTCTAAATTCTCTTCAAGCTTTAATTCAATCATATGCAGTGATATGCAAACCTATCAATCAATTGAATTACATATCAAGTCCACTCTTAACTCAACACATGCAAAGTTCTTATTTAAGTTCATAAAGCATTAAGCAACTAAAGTCAAACTCACATCTAAACAACTCAAAAATATAAATCCATATTAAGTTGTAATTCCCTTACCTAAAAAATCATATTAGCTCTATAATTATCATATAAGCACTTACTAATTTAAATATAATAATTAAGCACAGAAATCTTTAGAAATAGCTTTTTTTTCAAACTTAAATCTTAAACTCATGAACACAAACATAATAAACAAAAGAAAACATGAATTAAACTATAAAAGCCTATGAAATTAAACTCAAGACAAGATAGCAACTAATTTGAAATAACAAACAAAGAACAAATCATAAAAACAATTGAAAAAAATTTAAAGAGAAAAGTTAGAGATGTTTTTATTTATCGAGTCCTAGCTTGACTCATGTTACTCTCAAGAGGTCGAGCTTATGATCCAAATATTGGTCTTTCTGGAATTTACTCCTTATTTTCTTGCATTAGTAGAAGAAATTTGTCATAATTCACCAAAGCTGGAAATTTTATATCTTCGATAAAGCACGACTCCTCCTTTGGTTCTTAAAAAATGAACTATACCGGCTCTTCTAGCCTAAATAAATTCTTCAAATGGACTGAATTCAGTGCTTCCACTTGAAAATTGAACACTTCTTGATCTTTTGGTGATACATCCTTCACAAGAGGTCCAACATCATCCAAATAAACACATAACTTGTCTTTAGATATGAATTGTTCCTTTTCTTCTTTGAGCACCACAAATCTACATATTTTTTTTTATCAACTATTAATGAATGATTTGTGTCCTCCTCCTTACCCCCATCACCTTGAAGTTACACTGTAATACTCAAGAGTTCTAGTTTAGATTCCAATCTTTCAATTCCTTCTTCTTTATCCCTCAATAAACACTCTTGATTCTTGATTGTCTCTTCTTACTGAGTCCTTAACTTTTTCTTTTGAATTCTAAACTTTTCCTCTTGAATCCTTAACTTCTTTTTTTTTTCACTCAAAATTTTTGCTCTTTACTTGTAAATGTAACCTCCCATTCTTCTCTTTCAACCTAAAATTTTGTATTCTTGCTCAAAAGCAAGTCAAGAAGAACTTGATTTTTAGAGTTGTAAGCCTCTTTTGAATATTGTAATTATTGATTCTCTCTCCTTAATTCTTCCATTTGTGCTCTCAAAACCCATGGAGAATCATACTTTTCAACAAAGGATGATAGTGAATAATGACTTGGTGAATATGCACGTAAGACCTTCAATTCCTCCCTTTCTCTCATTAAATCATTCATTTGCTATTTCAAAAGGAACAATTCATAGTTTTGGACTTCATCTTGCATCATTATGAGGAAATATCAATTAAGATCCCAAATATCGTACCCAAGGGAACATGGATTGCTAAGCAAAATATCTATATATGAATTAAATTAATTTGAGATTATTTTCCAAGTTTTCTATTTAAAGACAAGAACTAAACTAAAATAACAATTAAATAGAATAAAAACTAAAACTAGACCCATATAAATTAAGAACAAAGTAATAACTCAAATACTCTTACTAAAGGAACTTTCCACCTTAACTTTCGTTGTAATGACTTAATTAAAAAGAAAACACAGGTGATTATGGATAAAATAGTAATAAAGCTAGAAATCTTATGCAAGAATATCATTCTAAGTATTAAACTCATAGACAAATCTAATACTTAACATAGAAATTCAATTTTAAACTCCTAAACATCCATTAAACTCTTTTGCAAGCAAACTTAACTTCAATCTATTCTTAGTCTTAACTTTCTATTACCAAAACATAATTACACCCTACTCAAAATATAATCATGCATTAATACCAATAAACTACCCTATGAACATGCAAACCAATAGTCATGCTTAAATAAAAAAATTAACTATTAATTAAAATAAGTTAATCATTAATTCAATAACAACCAAAGATAAGAAGTTGCCCAAAACTAAGAAATAATCAAACTTGTATTGAAATAAATCTCAAAATAAAATCATTATGATGAAAATATAAGGTTCAAGCTCAAAATAAAATTCTACTACCCCAAGAAGAAGTTTTGCTACCTTTTATTTTCTATTTCAAAGCTGAATTGAAGTTTTAGTTGAAATAGGAAGTTAAAATCGCATTTCCTCTTTCATCACTTGGGAGAGTGATCTTTTTACCTTGGGTGAGTGACCTTTCTCTTTGGGTGAGTCATTTCATAACTCAAAAGAATGACTGCCTCACTCAGGAAAGTGATCAGCATCACTCAACTGAGTGATCCACTTCTGCTCCTTACGATTATTTAACAACTTTCTTGAAATTATGATTTTTCACTTAAACTTCCATTTTCTTTAATTTAATCTTGAAAAACACAAAAACATACAATTTAAACCAAAAACATATAAATTAAATATTTAAAAAAATTAACTAAATTAAGTCTAAATTAATAAATTTAAACATCTAAAACACATTAAAAATATAGAATAATTCACACCTATCAGTTATGTCTATCAAACTATTCATCGGACAAATGGTCATGCACAATAGCTTGACTTTTCTAAACTATTTATTATTATTTTTTATTAGTAACTATTTTAGTTCAAAAGGTAAATATTTTAAGAGAAATGAGTTTTTTATTTTTAATTAGAGCAAATACTAGTATAGAGTAATGATTTTAAATTTGAATAAGTATCAAAGTTGAACTCTTTCAATTTTAGTGCATACACACACATGCACACACATACACATACATACATACATACATACATACATACATACATACATACATACATACATACATACATACATACATACATACATACAAATTAGTTTTATGTGTGTACACTACACGTGATACATATTTTTATTTATTTAAATAATTAATAATCGAAAATCAATATATAACTTTTAATGTTTTAAAGCAAATAATTTAATGCAAACTATTTTAAATTTACATCTATTTTGACTTTAAATTTTTCATACTACATACATACATGCATGCAAACACACACACACACACACACACACATATATATATATATTTATTTATAATTGGTCTATCCTAATTTAATCCCTTATGACTCATATAATCCAACCTGTTATGACCTACTATTATTTGTAATTTCATAACTTATATATATATATATATATATATATATATATATATATATATATATATATATATATATATATATTAGGTTTATATGTTATAAATGAACTTTTTAATTTTTAATAAAAAGTTTAGAAAGGTAAAAAATTTTAATGTTATACATGTTGTTTTATTGAAGACCAACCATTTATAACCCATTTAATAATAATCTATTTAGGTCTGATTAAATACGATCCAATATAACCTATATTTTATAATTGTGATGCACATCATTCGAACAAACCATTTTATCTAAACCGATTCCACTTTTAAGGACGGTTAAGAGATGATCTTTGGCCCGTTATGGTGGGCCACATCACATTGGTTAAGGAGTTTAATCTGTTTCACCTAGTCTTGAACCTCGAAAGTGCTTATGACAATATTTAGGGTACTCCTATCCCATTATTGGCAATTGGATGTAGATTGTGATGGGGTCTTGTAGACTTAATGCTTCTTAAGAGAACTTGATGCCTTAGGGAGACTTTAATCATTATAATTGCACATTTTAGACTAATGATGGTAGCTTGTGATTGAACCTTATAGTGTACTATGACAAAACCTTGCAGATTGGCAGAGGTAGACTATGATGGAGTCTTTGGGCTTTAATGCCTCTTAAAAAGGCTTGATGCTTTTGGGAGACTTTCGATCACTATGGTAGAACCTATGAAACTAACAAAGGTAGGTTCATAGTGTGCTATGTTTGTAGAATAGCGAATGTACACTATACTGGAGCCTTGCTGACTTAATGCCTCGTAAGAGGACTTAATGCTCAAACGAGTCTTTTAATCGCTATGGTTAAACATTTTAGCCTAATGATGGTCGCCTGTGATTAAAACTAGCAGTGAGCTATGGAAAATCTTTGTAGGCTATTAGAAGCAGACTGTGATGGAGCCTTGATAACTTAATGCCTTTTAAGAGGATTTGATTATCTTGGGAGATTTTTTGAATATATCATTGTTAAACCTTTCAAACCTGGAAGCAAGCTTCTTAAGAAGACTTACAAATTAATGATAGTTGAGCCTTACAAACTTGTGTAGAATTTATTTTATTTCTTTGAGATCTTATGATTCACATAGGCAATATTACCTGATTGCCTTCAGTATAAGCTGGCAAAGATTATCTAGCATTTTAGGGGGAGAAAGATTGTCTTTACTTTTGGAGTGTCATATGAATGAAAGCCAATTATCTTACCCCCCTGTAACAAAGTGAGCATCCTAATGAGATATTCCCTAAATTTGGTATATGACATCAAACTGTTATTGTTGTAAGCTCTTGGCTATATACTTTATTTACATTATTTTCTCTATTTACCCATTCAGTAAGTATAGTTAGGAACACGTGCTTTTTAAAACTTGTAAGCTTTGCCCTTGTTGTTAATTAAGCTCGAGACCTTTATCGAGTTATGGTTTATTGAATGTATCTGATGTAGAGGTTGTACTTGTAATGCCCAAAGTTATACCTTAGTAGGAATAAGACATACTTCTAGGAGTTTAAGAATTGAAGGATAACAAATCTTAAGTCAATAATATAATCAGTATTAAGAGAATTATTGGGGGTAATTTGGTAATTTTTATTAATTATGTTGCACATATATAAATATATGTATATAATGGCCTAATGTATTAAATGAGATAAGAATGCATGCAATTAAGTGATTAAGTAATGTTTTGAGGTTAATTTGTAAATAAAGGAATGTTAAAAAATGCCACTAATGAGATGTTGACAATTAGATCTTCTAGAAAGAGGTAAAGGTATGTGTATTTATTGAGAAATGGGAGTGAGGGATGGCCACTTGAAAAGGCTATATTTTTAGTAAATTTTCTCTCTTCTTCTCATACATATATTGCACTCAACTTTTGGGAAGAAATCTTCTCTTTCTTATTTTTGTTCTTGTTATTATTTATCTTTTTGTCTGGCTTTCATTGTGAATTTCTTAACTTTCCACTTTGTGTTTTTAAATGGATGCGTTGATGTACATACGAAGAGAAGGCCAAAGATAAAGGAAAAAGAAAAGAAGGTAGAGTGAAGAAAGATTCTAAGCATTTATACTAGGTATGGAAACCCTATTTCCTTCCATAAAGGTATAGTGCAAATTTAGAATTAGTGTTTGATAATATGACGAAATGGGTTTGATAGCCTTAACTAGTGAAGAAGAAATTTTCCAATTAGGAATACCTTGACCCTATTTTGGTATTTAGTCTATATCTTAGGCTATAGACCTTTAAATTGACTAATTCTAGTTCCATTTGAATTTTAAAAGATAAGGCTTTAACTTTCATGCAAAATGTTAAAGTAATTCTACCTTTAGGCTACTTAAAAATGGCCTCAAAATAGAAGTCTATTGTTGGCTCTTATTTTGGAGTAGTTTATAGTGTTTTATACATAACTCTTTGAATATAAATCAAACCTACATGATTTTTATGTCAATGGAAACTAAAGACATAGGGGAATAAAATTCTAAAAGATAATTGGTTTAAATCTAGCTATAACTATGTAAAAATGTAGAGCAAAGTGAAATAGGAATCTTTATAAGAGAACTAAGTGAGTTCTGAGGGACTCAAGATGGTTAGGGTTTCCTAACAGTTGTGAGGAAACATTCTGGGAATACAATAATTACATGGACACTAGAACTCATAACTGTCAGACAATCTTGATCATTGTAACCCCTTGTATACATGAGTGTCACTCATTTCTGATCATCGTGAGATAACACTTTGTATAGATAGTAAATTCTAAACTATAGGGCTTATATCTATCACTCATTTTTGATCGTTGTGACCCCATTTACTTTTGAAATTTTATTGAATTTTCTCTTTTAAAATGAACAAAAAAATTACCAAACTATTTAATATGAATATTGAACTTATCTAATGTGCGTATGAACATGATTAAAGGTTGGCAAAACATTAATGATGTGTATTTATTCATGAAATACTATGAAAGTGAGATATTGTGTAATTTACATATTATACTATTTTGATTATTGATTTTGAGTAATATATACTTATTATTTTGTATACAATATTCTCTAATACGAGCTTGGCTTACTAAATTCTAGTAATGGGTAAATAGGCATGCTTATAAGGGTCTACAACTGCTTCTATGGAACTATTGTGTCTTCTGTTATTGTGCTATTTCACTTTTCATTATAAGACACATTTGAGGTTATTACCACTTCTATTTATACCTTAATGGTATTTCTATTTGATACTTAATTCTAATATGTTATATTCTATTACCCGTTACCCGTGTTTAGAGATGATAACATACAACTCAATAATGATTTGTATCTATTTAGTTCTAACCTATTGTTTGATCTGTATAGGTTCTAGTTATATCTTATAAGTCTCTGGGAACTATTATATTTTATTCTAACTTATATTCTGAATGACTCTTGGATTATGTAGCTAATTTAATAATCTTTATTAAATTATTTTATGTATCTAACATCATGTCTTACTTATGGTTATTTTATTATTATATCTCACTTGTTTGTAATTGTTATGTAACTACTATAAGTAGTCACCATCATGAATTGTTTAGGCCATAGTAAGCTGTATCTTAGCATGATGGCATTTCATCCATACAGGTGTTAAACTTGGTTGAAGTGTGAGTTAGGATAACTATAGTCGGCCAATATAGGAGTCAGGAATTAAAGTCTTAATACTTATTATAAAATTTATAAAGGTCCTGATGTCATGCAATATAGCATAGCCATTTTAACTATTTTTGTATCATTTTGTTAGCTTTATCCATATGTTTTATTTATTTTATCGTGTTATGTTTTCCTTTTTGTTTTTTCTTTGTTCTTGTAAGCTTTTTTTTGTCTAAATGGATGATTTAAAGTACAATTGAGGGCTTTAGACTAATTATTTATAGGATATAGGATATTAAGGAAGGTTTAGAGCCTATGCTAACTCTTTCCTATGGGTGCTAACTTGTTATAAAGCCTTCTTGTGCTGACTCATGCCATGTTATGTCGAGTTATGATCAAGTATGAAGTGTGCTAAATCATCCCTATAGGTGCTAACTCGTTACAGAGCCTACCTGTGTTGACTAACCTAACTCAACACCAGTGTGTCGAGTTGTCACCAATGCCAAACATCATAACCTTTCAAGTGCCTCTCCATATTTACAACCATCTTCGAAAAGGGATCAATTGGGACACCTTATAAATATATGAAGTTAATCACATTTTTGGCATTAAAAAACTACCAATTAACTACAAAAAAATTTTAAAAAGATTATGAGGAAAAGGCATACACCAAGGAAGAGAAAAGATTCAAAAAGGTCATTTAACATTTAAGCACTTTTCTAAAAAAGCATTAAGGAGTCATCAGTCATTTTCTTCTCTTTCTCTTTAGATTATTTGCTTGATGTTTTTGCTCTTCTTTATGTTTTGTTTGCTTTGAATAATATGTATTTAGGCTAAGTTTGTTAAATAGAATTACAAGTATGAATTGATCTTTATTGTAATATATTATTTAATGTATGAATGATTTAAGTTCATTTGGATGCTTAGTGTGTTATGTATGCTCCACCAACATATAAAATATGTCAATCAATTTGTCTATAATGAGAATTGGGGTATGTTGGTTGAAAAGCAATTGAATTTACTTAAAGGATAGGAATTCCTTGGAGACAAGGGTTTCACTTTGAGGGATAAAAGAATAGACATAGAACTTTATATTTTTCATCTATCTCACAAATGACATGAGAGTTCTTATGGACTCTGGATGGGAATAGCCTTATTTGACAATGAGAATTGCACTTAGGGCAAGTATGCCATATTCTCCAATCAGTTGTATGCATATGTTTTAATTGAATCTTTTACTTGATCAATTCATTTCTTATAGTTTTAATAAGTTTATTGAATTGTATTGTTAGTTAGAATTTAAGATTAATTTACTTTAAATTTATGTTTTTGGGATTCTAGTATAACCAACTCTATAAATTTGCAATTGCCTATCCATTTATGAATCTATTCAATTAATATAAAGCATACAAAATTCCTTGTGTTTGACACCTTACTCACTCTATCTAAGTCCTTTAGGATAAAAAATTAACACCACAATAATTTTTTTGCACCATTGCTGGGGAATCATTGTGTTTTTTTTTTATTATTTTAAGGTGGAGAAAGGTTATCTTAGACCTTATTTCTTATTTTCTTTAGTAGTATTAAGATTTTAGTAGTAATAATTTTTATTTTGTTTATTTTCTTTACTATATGTGTAGAAGCAATAGCGGTAATAGTATTCTTCAATTCGATCCTAAAATTGAAAGATCTCTTTATGCTTTACATAGAGAACAAAGATTACTAGAAGAGGAAGGACAATGTTCAAATAATATGGCTGATCAAGATAGGCATACTTTAGGTGATTTTGTTATGCCCGACATATTAAGAAGTCTTGAAGGAATTGTGTCACCATTAATTGCCAACAATAACTTCAAAATCAAGCAAAACATTATTCAAATGGTGCAAAATGACTAATTTGGAGGTCTACAAGGAGAGGATCCTTATGTCTACATATCGGTCTTTCTCAATGTGTGTGCAACATTTAAGGATCTAAAGGAGTGATAGATGATGCAATAAGGCTTAGGCTATTTCCATTCTCTATCAAGGACAAAACATAACTTTGGCTTGGTAGTTTACCTAGTGAGTCAATCACAACATAGGATTAATTGAAGCCATTTCTTCACAAGTATTTTCCACCCTACAAAACTGCCAAGTTTAGGAATGAAATCATAATATTTACACAAAATGAAAGTGAGACAATATATGCCGCTTGGGAAATGTTTAATGAACTTTAAAGGCAATGCGCTCATCATGGTTTATCGAATTGGATGATTCCTCAAATCTTCTACAATGGATTGATGGATGAAAATAGAAACATCATCAATGCAACCTCAAGTGCGAAATGGATGGACAAAACAACTAAGGAGGCCATTGCTTTGCTTAAGGAACTTGCATCTCAAAGGTACATAGGTGATGAACCAATAGTGGCAAGGGCAAGAGGAGCCTTAAAACTCGAGAAAATCAATTTATTGATAGCAAAGGTAGATGCTTTAAAGAAAATGTGTAAGTAAATCTCAAGTTAATTGCCTTAAAAGTTCAAGTGTTGTTTGTGAATTATGTGGAGGATTTCATTCCTATATATAATGCAATATGAGTTCTAATAAAGAGGCTAAGTATGTTCAAATGGGCTTTAAACAAAGGGTATGATTAAATTCCAATTCTTATAACTCTAAGTGGAGAAACCATCCTAAATTTTCATAATCCAATACATCTTCTTAACTTAACCCTCCAAATAACCTAATGCCTAGACCACTAAACCAACAAAGATTTCCTATAAAGTAACCCTTTAACCCTTCACAACCCAAATCAAATATTGAGACTCTTATGAAATAATTCATTAACCAACAAATCACTATCAATAAACAAAATAAAGAGCAATTTAAACAAATGAATGCAAAGCTTGAGCAACTTTCTACTCATAATAGAATACTTGAAACCTAAATTGCCTAATAAGTTTCCTCCAGTACTTAACCTTTTAGAAAGCTACCTAGCCAGCCTGAATTCCCATATAAGGAAACTTGCCAAGCAATTACTTTAAGGAGTGGTAAGGAGGTAAAAAATGATGTGGAAAAAGGCAAGGAAGTGGTTAATAGAGATGATGAGATAGGGGATAAGTCTAGCAATGTTAGTGAATCTGTGATTGATAATAGTGGAAATAATGTTGTAGAGCCTAATTAAGATAAAAAGAAAAATGATTATTCGAATAAAAATGATGAACCTAAGCTAGATCTTAAGGATTTGCCTTTTTCCTTAAAGGTTCATAAGGTGTAATTTAGGTAAGTAATTCAATAGGTTTCTCAATTATCTTATGGATATAACAATTATAATTCAATTTATGGATTCCATTAGGGATATGCCAACATGAGGTAAATTTCTAAAAGATATCACTATACATAAGAGTGAATTAGAGGATTATGGTTTAATTTCTTTGGTGGAAGAATCTAAGGCTATGTACTATAAGTCTCCACCAAATCAAAAGGACCTCGGTTGTTTTACAATTCCTTGTGTTATTTTTTGGTATTCATTTTGATAAATTTCTTTGTGATGTTGGTGCTAGTGTGAGTCTTATACCTTATTCCATTTATAAGCATCTATAGATAATAAATCTGTCACTTGTCCTATTTGTATTTTTGAGAATGTTCCCACTAAAGTAGGTAAATTTGTTATTCTAGCTGATTTTGTTGTTTTAGATATAGAAGAGGACTTAGAGATTCCCATTTTATTTTGAAGACCATTCTTAGTTATAGCTGGTGCGATAATTTACATAAAGAGATGTAAGATCACATTGAAGGTAAACAATAAAAGCATTGAATTTGATGTTTTTAAGATGATGAAATCTTCACCTATTGAAAGTGTAAGTAGAATTGATTCTTTTGATATTATTGATGAGTGTATTAATGATGTCATACATGATTGTTGGAGGGAAGTGCCTATTGAGGTTGATGTTAATAAGGATGTTAATATGCATCAATTTGAGGTTAATGATCACAAATGAGCTAGTTTAATATATTCAGTAGTTTAAGTTATCTAGCATTATTTCAATAAGTATTTTTTTAGCCATATTTTTAGTTTTTAAAGTATAAATAAGTTTTATGTTTGTCTATTTTTCCTTTTTATGTTTATCTTTATTTTTACATATTACTTATTAATGACCTAATGTTTCTTTTTGAGTTTTTATCAGTTTTCATTTTTGCATTTTGGAGACAGAGTGTGCCAAATAATTTCATCCTTAATAACTTAGTTATGGCATGCTAACTCATCACAAGTCATGCTGACTCATTCTAGAAAGGACACCTATCGAGTTAGGAAGGAATGTGTTAATTCGTGAAAGGTTGCTTTGGTGCCTATTCAACACAAGTGTGCTGACTTGTTATAGTCACCAAGTGTATTGAGTTGTGCCACTCATGCCACTCATGTTGTCTCCTTACAATACCTAGCTACTCAGTTTTTCCAATATTTTTCCTGAAATTTAATCCTATTTTTGGATTTCTAATTTTAGTATTTAATTTTTGTTTTTTTAGGCTAATTTTGAAAAACAATCTCTTGAATAGATGTGTGAAAAGGTCATGACCTTTCACATTAAAAGTTATATCTTTTCCTACTTTCTCTAATACCTATTCAAGTTTTCCTTCCCTTTCTATTTTCACATCATTTCTAGCTAATATTTCCCTTATGAGATGGTAGCGTCTGAGAACATGCTTGGATCATTGATGAGACCGTGTTTCCTTTGCTTATGCAATGGCTCTATTGTTGTCACAATATAAAGGAATTGCATCAACAATGCTAGGCACCACTCCTAGTTCAGTTATGAACGTTTTGATCCAGACTGCTTCTTTGGCTGCTTCCAAAGTAGCAATGTACTCAGCTTCTATCGTGGAATCAACAGTTGTTTCTTGTTTGGAACTCTTCCAACTAACTGCTCCTCCTCCCATTATGAACACATAACCACACTGTGATTTACAATAATCTTTGTCAGATTAGAAGCTGGCATTTGTATACCCATTTACTTCCAAGCTGCCCTTTCCATATATCAAGAATATATCTTTAGTCCTTCTCAAGTACTTAAGTATATTCTTGACAGCTATCCAGTGTGCCTCTCTAAAATTTGATTAGAATCTGCTTGTGACACTCAAAGCAAATGCTGCATCTGGACATGTACATAACATAGCATACATGATAGAACCAATTGCAGATGCATATGGTATTCTATTCATGCTCTCTCTATCCTCTTGTGTCTGTGGACACATAGACTTAGAAAGGTGTTTTCCATGCACCATGGGTATAAACCCTTTCTTAGAGAGATTCATATTGAACCTCTTCAATACTTTATCTATATATGTACTTTGAGAAAGACCTAGCAACCTATTGGATCTATCTCTATAGATCCTTATGTTAGTATAAGCCTTAGCGCCAATGCATTGTAATAAAACACTTTAATTAATAAAATGAGGCATTTATTTTATCTATTGTATTCCTGTGCATATCAATTGATAGAACTATCCAAGAATGTTGTTTTGGTTTAAGTTATCATGTGTGAGGCACATGGTTGTAAGACCTTGAAACAATAGAGACTTCATTTTAAACATCCCTAGTCAGTCATTGTTATGGGAATAACAATGAATTAAGACTAGTATGCTCTCTCTGATATTATGAGTTCTGTCTTACGGATCATTAGAACAAGAGTGTCAATCAGAGATCATAGATACATGTTAAAGAACATGGTATCTGGATACGATCCGCTTATGAGAACACTACATGGTACAAGTCATAAATGTTTGTCATATGCAAGTTTTGTATCGAAGTTCTTAGACCTAAAATCTCTATGAAACTCTTTATGAATTACTGTGTACTTTGACATACACCTAACGTGCTCGTAACAGAGTGACAAGTATGGGTATGATTGGGTATGAATTGATTCATGTTAGAGAGCATGAGAGAAGTGAAGGGATTATCCCTCTCGATAAGAGAGAAAATATCATCGACCACTTGATTAGTGAACTAAGAAGTGTATGGCTATATCGAGATGAAATAATGAGTAATCATTATTTATCTGAGAGTTCAGTGTCACTGGAATATCAAGAAAGGAATTAATATATTTAAGGAAGACTAGTTCCATGCCTTATATTAATTCTGATATTTATGGGTAAGGGACTATGCAAAATTGCATTAGGTCACTAAATGCCATATGCATTTTTATTTAATTTGGAATGCTATAATATCTTGCTAGAGAATATATATAGCCTTTGAATTAATTTATTAATTCATTGCCAACATTAAATGGACCTATAGGATCGCACACAAAGCATTGGTCTTAAAATATTTGAATAAAGTATTTGGCATTAATTTGGGCTTTTAATTAAAGTCAAATTAATGTATGTAATGGGTTTTAAAATTGCTATTGGACCTTGGTCCATGAGAGAGAAAAATTCAGCCCACTAGGTTTAATTTCAATTAATTAATTATCTTGTATTAATTAAGTTAATTGAGTATTAAATCCTAATGATATTTAAATCAAATTAAAATACTTAATTAAGGGATGTATTAGCCGAAATTCCAAGATAAATATTGAAGGAATTTCGGCACATGTGATTTTCTTTATTAAGTGATATTATTTGATTAAATGTCTTATGTATTTATCTTGGATTAAATCAAAAGGATTTGAATCAATATATATCTCTTATTTTAAAGAAGTCATAAAGGCTGAAATTAATTATCTCTAAGTAATTGATTTTAGATTTATCACTTAAAAAATAAAATGATATATATTGAATGAGAGAGAAAAGAAAAACCCTAGTTTTTCTTTGGTTTTTGAGTGAAAACCTTCTTTCCCTCACAGAATTTTCTCTTGGCCGAAATACACAAGGAGAAGGATTATTTCTTGCTTTCTTGTGTTCTTGGGCATTAATAGCACCTAAAAGAAGTACAAGATCAAGTCTTGTAGCTTCAAACAATTACCATTAAACAATACTTTAAAAGAGAGCTAGCAATCTCTATTTTAAGCCATCTTTGCAAGTGTGTGTGTGAGAATAGAGGGAGTGGCATAAAAGGCTGTTCCTTGGCATTGGTGATCAAGATCTAAGGCGGAAAAATTCATCTTAGTTGCTGGTCATTACCAAATTCAAGTATTAAAAGGCATCAAAAGTTGTAAGTTTTAAAAACCCTAAAATTGCATGTTTCGATTCTTGTCATGGAATTGTTTGGCATGTATGATTGTTTTTATCATTTTTCTGCTGCACGATTACCATGAACATATCATGTCATATTCCATCAGTGGTATCAGAGCCTAAACATGCTTATTTTAGTGCTTTAGATGCATGAAAAAATTAATTAAAAATCGTTATTTTGAAAACATGCAATGCTGAAATTTTCTGTATTGAGTTTTTTGCATTGTTTTGGTGTAAAAACAATTTTAATTGATTAGATAGGTATTATAATTAATATGAAATGTTAATATACTGTCCTAAGATTTTCTAGGAGCTGTTAATGGTCGGATTTAATTAATAATACCTGATGGTACATGTTAATATTAAAACTAGGTGCTAGTTGGCATGTTAATTGTTAGTTTAACAACTAGTTTTCAATATTAAATGTAAAAACGATTTTGTCATGTTTGTAAGTGATTTTTAAAGATTAAATATCAGGTCTGGACATATTTTAAATTTGGTTTTATTTCTGGTCCATGACAATTTAATTGATTAATTTTAAAATCACTTAAAACTATGACTAGTTTGTGTTTGTTACATGTTTAATCAATATTGATTGTTTTGTTTTGATTAAAATGGTAAAAACACATTTAGATCAGATTGGTACAGAATATTATATCAATATTTATGACCTTATTTAAATTATTTAATGAATCATAAAATTGATTTAAATGTTTGTGCATTTTGTGGCATTACATAAGCATTAAACAACTAGTTTTTGGTTTTTGTTTGTTTTTGCATGAATGCCGTGTACTATATATTTGTTCTTCATGATTTTATATTTTTAATTCATGTTGGTACATATTATATGTATTTTTAATGTTTATGGGCTGTATGACATAAAATTAAAAATGGTAAAATTGGAAATTATACTAGAGTTGATTTATAATACAAATCTAACTAGTTAGTGTTTTGGGCTTTTAAGAGAACTTATTCAATAAGAGGATTTAGTCCATTGGGCTTTGGCCCAGGCCCATCACGGGGTCTTCTCTTAAAGGTTTAAGTACACGATTTCCATTAATGGGCTTGGCTAAATTAAATAAAATTGGACTTTGTCTTATCCATGAATGTTATGTATATTTATTTGCTAGTTTGGTGTGATGAATGGATATGCATGGTGCATTCATGGGCCCTGGGTTTTGTAATTAAATATGGCCTGCGAGCCATTATGTTTTATTGTAAAAGTTTTATTGAAGACTTTGTAAATCAAGACGAAACCCACCGGAGTGGAGAAGCCAAACTCGAAGATTTTTATATAATAGTATAGAATCTTAGTTGTAGGTTTTTGGGCCCATGTTTGTCACGCTTTACTTTATGCAATTATATATATATGCATGCTATGTATGGATGACAAAGCGTATGCCATATAAGTCATAATAAAATGAATCCTTAAAAATAGTAAGTCACAAAGTTGCCTTCCTAATTCGAAACATGTCAAGGCATCGATCATCGGTCACGTAGACTAGGAGTCCTAGATGCGCCCGATTATCTTTGTGAGGCATGGGTTGTGAATGTAGGTTGGACTTAACATGGAAAGGGATGCCCGGACCTAGGTAACTAATATATGGGTTTGTGCTATAACATCTTAAGATGTTAGCCCATTTGATCCAAGAGTCATGTACGAGACATGATTGGAGTTTTCCTACCTAAGTAACTTAACTTGTTAGGTGTACAAGCTCAGCTTGACTAATAAGTTATTGTGAAAAGAGGATCTTGGCCCACATTAAATCACTAACGCGAATTATTTAAAGGGATATTAATTCGGTTTATGGGATTATAAATAAGACCTAATTTAATCTTGCTAAATTTCATTGTAGATTGAAAATGACATCTTCAAACAACAATTTCTCATTATGATCGGTCCTTGAAAAGGACAAATTGAATGGCACCAATTTCATAGACTGGTCTCAAAACTTAAGAATAGTTCTTAAGTAAGAGAAAAAGTCGTATGTATTGGATGCACCCTTGCCTGAAGAACCTGCTAGGAATGTCTCTACGGTTCAAAAGGAAACTTTTGAGACCAAGAAGAGCGACTCCAATGATGTGACCTGTCTGATGCTGGGCACTATGGTGCCTGACTTGCAAAAGCAATTTATGGACCAAGAGGCTTATGCGATCATGGTTCACCTCAATGAGATGTTCCAAGAGCAAGCTCGTCACGAGAGGTTCGTGACAACAAAGGCCTTGATTTCTTGTAAGATGGCTGCAAGTACTCCTGTTAGTACCCATGTACTCAAGATGAAAGGGTATCTTGATACTCTTGAGAAGCTTGAGGTACAAGTGCCAAAGGAATTGGCCACTGACTTGATCTTAGGATCATTGACTGATGATTATGATCCATTTGTGATGAATTATAACAAGTATGCAATGAACAAGTCAGTCACTGAGCTTCATGGGATGCTTAAGAATGCTGAAGAGAACATTCGAAGGACCAATCCCGTATTGATGGTTCAAGGGGGCATTAAAAAGGGACCCGCTAAGGGAAAGGGAAAAGGAAAGGCAAAACCCAAGAATGACCTGGCTCGGTTCAAGTCAAGTGGGAGTGCACCTCAGCCTAATCCAAGCCTAAGGCATAGAAGCTCAAAGAGAGTGAGAGCACTTGCTTCCATTGCAACAAGATAGGGCATTGGAGGAAGAATTGTGCTCTCTTCAAGGAAGAACAAAAGAAGAATGGAGCCAAGGCATCCAGTTCTGGTATTTTTGTTGTTGAGATTAACCTTTCTATTTCTACCACTTGGGTATTGGATACCGGTTGTGGTTCTCACATTTGTTCAAATGTGCAGGGGCTAAGAAATAGGCGGTTACTTGGGAAGAATGAAGTGGACCTCCGTGTGGGGAATGGAGCATGAGTTGCTGCCATGGAGATAGGCAACTATCAACTCACTTTACCTTCCAGACTTTGTTTAGTTTTGAAAAATTATTATTATGTGCCTGCTATGAGCAGAAACATTATTTCAGTTTCATGTTTGGATTTGGATGAATTTGATTTTGTTATTAAAAATGGCAATGCTCATATTCATCGCCAAGGCATTTTTTATGGCAATGCCATGTTGTAAAATGGCCTTTATATCCTTGATTTACAAAACAAAGAGTCCATATATAAATTTAATACAAAGAGGGTTAAATCAAATGAATTAAACCCTACTTACTTCTGGCATTGTCGTTTAGGACATGCAAACGAAAAACGCATTTCAAGACTCCACAAAACTGGAGTGCTTGGGTCATTCGACTTGGAGTCTTATGATACATGCGAGCCATGTTTGCATGGAAAAATGACAAAGAGTCCTTTTAACAAGAAAGGTGAAAGGACTAATGGCTTATTGGAACTAATACATACCGATGTATGTGGACCTTTAAGTACACAAGTTAGAGGTGGTTTTAGCTACTTCGTGACATTCACAGATGACTTCAGTAGATATGGCTATGTCTATCTAATGAAGTATAAGTCTGAAACTTTTGAGAAATTCAAAGAGTTTAAGAACGAAGTAGAAAACCAACTTGGCAAAAGTATAAAAGCCATTCGATCAGATCGAGGTGGCGAATACTTAAGCCAATAGTTTGACAATCATCTAAAAGAGTGTGGTATTATTTCACAACTCACTCCTCCTAGAACACCGCAATGGAATGGTGTGTCCGAAAGAAGAAATCAAACTCTGTTGGACATGGTTCGACCTATGATGAGTCAAGCTAATCTTCCTATCTCTTTTTGGGCATTAATAGCACCTAAAAGAAGTACAAGATCAAGTCTTGTAGCTTCAAACAATTGCCATTACACAATACTTTAAAAGAGAGCTAGCAATCTCTATTTTAAGCCATCTTTGCAAGTGTGTGTGTGAGAATAGAGGGAGTGGCATAAAAGGCTGTTCCTTGGCATTGAGTCATCTTAGTTGCTGGTCATCACCAAATTCAAGTATTAAAAGGCATCAAAAGTTGTAAGTTTTAAAAACCCTAAAATTGTATGTTTCGATTCTTGTCATGGAATTGTTTGACATAAAGATAATATGATCTAGATACGGATGACCTAACAAAACCTAAGTTTTCCATTCTGAAGCCAATTGAGTAACTAGCCTAAGCAAAGTTTTTGACAATCCTAGATATATGCTGATTTCCCATACCGGAGTCAATCAACCTAATACCTATTCATTCCTCACCCATTTATAGATCTATAATGCAATAACTATAGATCTAATAACCTCTTTTCTAAAATAACTATTAAACTTATAGCTATTAGATGGAAAAATAAAGCATTCAAATATTCATTCCAAACAAGCACAAACCCTTTCATCTAATATAGGAGAATGATAAAATGCTTGTATAAAATGAACATTTAGATCATCAGAAAGAGGAATAAAACATTTAATCATATATTGATAATAAAATAGCTCAAAGTTTTACATGGGCATAGGTATTCATTGATCCCCAAGCAACAACTTCACTACTCACTACACATTGAAGAAATAAAGAGAAAAGAGAGAAATAAACTATTAAACCAATTTGTTGAATCTGGATATGAAACCTGAACCAGCTCTTAATCTAGACTAGACTATGATCAACTAATGAAAAACTATTCCTTGATCACGTGATTTAAATTAATGAAAATAAAGTTTTTACAATTGAAGAAAAGAGTAAAAACGTTAAAAACTATTGAAAAAAGTATAGAGAAAACTAAAATCTTCATCCCTGCCTCCATTTTTCCAAATAGAGTCTACTTTTTATATTATGAGAGGATCATGGCTGCGAATGAATTATCTTTGCCATTACCAAGCTATTACATCAATGCTTTAAATTTGTCACGGCTGGAACCATTTGTTCTCTATTGTAACCAATGTTTTTGAGTTGAATTCTTTAAAAATTATTTGGGCCATAACTAGATCAAAACTATCTCAGCTACAACCTTAAGTGAAATGATGAGTTTTGATAAATCTTCAAGGGTCATAGTTGGAATAAATCTGTCTCAGATGTGACCTAAGCCAAACTTCTGCAAAAAAGAAAAAATTTCACCATTAAGTATATTTTCACTCAAAATTCAATAACTTAATAAAATTTAGCAAAGAGAAAGGAAATTAACATACTAAAGACACAAAACACCAAAGATAAACTATAATATTTTAAAATTATGGATAAAAATACATTAAAAAATACGAAATTAGAGTTATCAAACACCCCACACTTAGCTTTTGCTTACCCTCGAGCAACTGAATAGATCACATTCCCACAAATTCAAACCTTAAGAAGGAAAATACAAATTCAAAAAAATTAAAATAACACTCAGTAAAAGTCACTAAGTGAAATTCTAAATCAAAAAGATTCAAACTAAATCATACTAGCTAGTTTCCTTATGAGTGTATGCCAAGCCAAAACAATTCGCTAAAGTTAAAACCCAATATTCCAATACAATCTAATAACCGAGAACAAAATTCATGTGATATTGATTGCACACATATTTTCCCACTTGAAACTTAAGAGATGTCATAGGCCTCTTATTTAGCATCAGAACCTTAAGATAATTTTTGCTAACAACTCTAAATAAACAAGATCATTAGGACTTAGATAGGTTATAATATTAGCTAAGGCATGGCTAATAAAGAAAGGATTAAGATAAACATATTTAGAATAGCCATTTCCTACTCCAAGTTACCACTTTCTTCCTAAAATAAGACTTTACTCCAACCCTATAGATTTCACCCTTATTGCCAAAGCTAAATTTTCCTATAATGTAGGCCAACTATTCTAAAATAGCACATAATAGAACAACTTTATAGAAATTCTCATTCCTAATGCAAAAGCTTTGAGCTCTTCTCTTTTCTAAAGCAAGTATTGTATTAGCCCAAAATTTTCATTTTTGTGAATAGTATTTTTCGAGCCGTAAATAGTACACTAGGGTGATATTGGCATGAATAGTACCAATCAAAATTTGTAAAAGTTATTTATTTACCATTATAAATAATAAATTAAGATGAGTCTAATGGTATAATTTGAGATAAAATTGATGTTAGCTAGGCCCTTAGACTTGAAAGTGAAAAATTTACCCGAACCATAAAAGTGTTAACCAAAACTTTAACTTATCCAAAAATAATCCAAAGATTTTTTAACATTATTCCATTTTCCCAAATATACTAAAAATAATCGTGATTAATATTTTGAAGTGAAAAATAATTTTTCTAACAACTTTGAAGTTTTGAGTTTTCGACCAGTAAATTTTACCTCCAAATCTAGAATTATATCAAAATGAACTCAGATTGACTTAAAATTTTAAACACATTTCAGTAAATATTTTTCCATATGTTGGGTTAATTTTTGGTTTAATAAGATAAAGATAAAATTAAAATCCAAAAAATGAAGGTTGTTTAATTATTTGGTTTAAGTGGCACTAACTCACACCTGAAGAGTATGACTGACTCAAGGGAGTGACTCATCACTCACTCCTAAATGGTGTAACTAAAAATGGAAAGCAATTAAGAAGAGGATTACAAGTGGCATAATGTGATCTTTTGAATTAAATAATGATCAAGTGATCTTAACCATTTATGGAGGCATATAAATAGCCTAAAAATAAAAAAATTCTTTAGAGAATTCACTCGCCTTTTTCCTTTCCATTACCATCCCTCATATAATCGACTTTTTTTCATTTTTATTTCATTTTCATTAACTTAATCCCACCAAATCCAACCAAATTTCATGTTCTAAATAATTCTAAGGCCCAAAATTCACTTATATCCATCTCAAGGACCAATTTTAAGTGAGGAAAATGGATGGATTTAGGAAAAATGTCTTGGAACAAAAATTTAAGTAATTAATTTAGTGAAATTTTGATGAATTAGATTGATTTTTTTGTTGATTTTGATGTAGATATTTATATTTTAAATTATGGATAAAGAAATTAAGGAAAGAATACATGGAAAAATTCAGCCAAGATAGAATTTGAAGGGAAACCAAGTGAAATCAAAGGAAATTGGATGGAAAAGGTGAGAAAGGAAGAGAAAATGGAAAGAGAGCTTAGAAAAATAGGTATGTGGTTACCTAAACTTATTTATTTCATATGATTTAGGTTATCTAATTTTGGGGTTATTATGTGTGATGAGTTTTAATTTAAATTAATGGTAGATAAGTGAAATTGAAGGTTAAAGAATGAAATTTATGAAGTTAAGTTTGTGAAAACATGAATAGAAATGGGAAATTAGAATTAAAACCTAATATATAACTATAGTAACAAATGTGAAATGATGAAATATTTCAAAATATCTTCATATAATGATACTCTTAGGTGGTCGAATGATACTCTTAGGTTGATTATGTGATGCTTTGACATTTAATAGGATATTAGGCATGCAATGAAAACTATAATGATAAGTAAACCATGTGTGGTTCACTACAAGAAAATTATCAAATACCGATGGAAAATTATTGGCGAAAAATTTTTCCTAGGCAATTCCCAACGGAAAAATGTTTTTCGTAGGGAAAAATGTCTAAAAATATGTATTTTGCGATGGAATAATAAATCCATCGTAAACAATGGAGGGGAATTTGCTGCCCAAATTTACCGAGTGAAATTAGTGACGGATTTGTAAAAATCCATCATAAATTTAGTGCCAATATTTCTCGACTAAAATTTTACACGAAATTTACTGACGAAATCCTCATTTCATATGCAAATTACTGACGAAATCGTATTTCTGTAGGGAAATTCCCTACGAAATTATCATTCCATAAGTAAATTACCAATGGAAAATTATTTCGTTGGTAATTTACCTATGAAAAAATAATTTCGTAGGGAAATTACCTGCAAAAATACAATTTTGTAGGTAAATTCCATACGAAATTATTGTTCCATAGGTAAATTACTGACAAAATAATTTTCTGTAGGTAATTTACCTACGGAACCATAATTCAGTAAGTAATTTCCCTACTGAATGAAATTTTCGTAAGAAAATTAAAAAAATTGAAAACCCATTTTTATTTTCTGACTTTAATTTAAAATCATTAAATTATAAATTTTAGTTTAAGTTAATTAATTAATTAAACTATAAGTTAATCTAAACAAAATTAGTGTAAATTTTTATTTAGTGACTAGATTAACAGTTAAGGAATCCTTTGGCTGATATTCCGATGGCTACATTGTATGTACTAAAATGGCTATAAAATATAAAATACATATATTATTGAATGTTATAATTCAAAAAGTTATAATTTTAAAATATAAAAAACTATTCTAATAAAAATTTAATAAAAAATCAAATATCTTATTATAGTTTATAGTTGTATTCTATACTAAATTCTTTATACTAATACTATATAGTAATATATTTAATTACTATTTATATTAAATTTTTATATTAAATTCTATAGTCTATAGTAATAAGTAATATAGTAAGTATAATTAAGTATATAATAAAATATATTAAGATTTTTCTTATATATTATTTATTAATTTTTATTTAATTTATATCCTTATTTTTTAATTATTTACATATTTGACCTTCCCTATAAATACCCTAGTAAAAACCATAATTTCTTTCTCCAGCATTTTCTCTATTCTCTTAGTCCCTAACAGCCGCTCCTCCCTCTCTCTCTCTGTCTCTCTCTTTCACGTTCATCTTCTTCTCTCTCACGTTTATAAATCCTTAATATTAATTATCTTTAATACTCCACAAATCTAGTTTGTATTCAAAATTTCTATGTTAAAACAAAATCAATCATTTTTTCAGTCTGAGTGAATGTTTAGGTTGATTTGAGTGAGGGAGAAATGAGAATGGAATAGAATCGCTTTTGTTTTTGGAAGTCTAATCGGACAATCATATGGTTATCCTTCTAGAGATCCATAGATCGATTCTTTTTGAATGAACTTAGGTTTTCTTTCTTTTGCTTTTTGACTTATAGTGATTTGTTCTTCATTTATTTTTGACTAAAGCAATAACCTAAGTTTATTTGATTCTTTAACTAATTTCTCTAAATTATATGGCATCATTGTTGCAAATAATTTTCTGAGATGGTCTATACCGAGCTCTATAGCCAATCTCTAAAAACAAATATAGCTTCTAGAAATGTCAGATAATCAATTCCATATTTACATTCCTTTGGGTATTAAACCCCTCTTTAACTTGAGATTCCTATTATTGGGCAAGATTATCTCTAAGGTTCAATAGACATTAATTTCAGCAAGCTTAAAAATTGCAGATCTTAATATTGAACACCAACAAATTTACTAGAACAATTCCATCATCAATTGGTAATTTAACTTGGCTAAGTGTTCTTTACATGGGGAACAACAATCTACATGGAAGTATACTTCCAAGTCTTGGTAGTTGTCATAACTTGATCAAATTGGATCTTTCTTATGTTTGCATCTTTGTTAGTTGTCAATATTTTCTAGTTTAACAGAATTACTTCTCAACATCTGGATGATATTTCATGATTATTCTATTCTTTTGCCTCTGTTTGAAGAGCATTTTTCCAATTTAGAAACTGAAGAGGTTCTATTATTTATGCATAATATCATATCAAGATTCAAGCTATTGATTTAGCTATTAAAGTATTATATTTAATTCATGTTTAGCTCATGTACCTCCTTGAATTGTTCTTCATGTCAATTCAATAATCATACTTTTGTTTAACTTATCGACCAAACATATTATTTACTTGGAATTCAAATTCATACTAGAAGAAACTATTTTTAAGCTCAAACTTACATTCGATGTGCCAATGTTTTCCAGGGGTCAAGGGAAATTGGAGAAGCAATTCCGTATAAACTGTATGGGCTGTGGCTTGTTTGCTATCGTGCAGAGAAAGATCTAAAATTGACTTTTTTTATATATGTTGTTAATGGTGTGCTCAGTACAGTTGCTGTTGAAACAAATCCTTAGGTACACATATATTTTAATAATAAACCATTAAACAACTAAATTAATTACTTAGTTTTGCTACTAGTAAACTTTTTTTTAATAAGTAGATTTTTCTCTTCAATTGAAGCAAACACTAATTATGGGTTATGTGTCATACTTAAATTATAATTGATTAGTTGATTACTTTAATCCTAAAATATAATTAAAATATAAAATACAAAGCTCTAAAAAGTGAAATAGAAAAAAATTAACATTTTTATAAATTATGAGGTAAATGCCATTTAGACATTATGGTTTAATTTATATATAACATACAAATTAAGTTTGTCTTTTTTCCTATATCATCACTATCAACTTTAATATATGTGTGTGTGTGTGTGTATATATATGAGTTCTTTGTCAATGATAGTATTAGTTTAAAGAAAAAAATGTAAAAGAATAGTTTCTGATAGTTGAAATTTAGCAGATAAAGAAAATTATATAGCTTATCAATTAGCCTTTTCTTACTAAGTTGTGCAAGGAAGTTTCTTTTCCTCTTTTATCTCAACAAATTTTACCATTTTCTTATGGAATTTTTCTAATTAAAAGGAAATTATACGAATTTTTGCATACTATAAACATAGATTTTTCTTGCGAAGCATGTATATAACTTTTTAATATTATATATATCAATTTTCTTATGTACTATAAACCTGCAATCTATCTTTCTCTCTCTCTTCCTCTCTCTTATTTATTTGTTGATTGCTTAAACCTTCGATTACTTTTCATTGTCACATATAATATCTTTGCATAATTTATCTTTGTAATTGATGATTATAGATGATTAGGAATGCAACTTCTTGTGTGGTACTAATTCAATTATAATGAACAATAATACATAATTTTTTAAATATACTTTATGTTCTCTCTTTTAGAATTTATTCTGAAATAAATTTATGGTATGAGTTAACAGTTTACAGTTTCACATTTATTATTGTCCAAGCAGACTATTCCTTATTATTACTTAATAGTAGATACATGTGTTGACAAGCTCATGGCGTACGTATTAGTCTTTGCAGTCAATTTGTCGCTATCACTACTTCTTATTCTCTCTTCTTTATTTCATATATATGTTGTGTGGTTATCTTTTGGATACAGTCTACGTAGAAAACTAAATTCAATACAAGAGGCTTAAGGTGGGAAGCGGATATCAGTAAATGATCTAGTAATAAAGGTATGCACACTTCACTACTTTGGATGTTGGAAAATTTTTTTTACTATCATTCTTGATAGTAACCAAGGTAAAATTAGATGAACACGATCAATAGATAGTAACCCAAGTAACAAAGGGATTATTGTGAAAAATAAACATTGTCGCTTTTACCTTGATTGAACAGTAAAGCAATGACATTTTGATTCTTTGATTTGAGTATATTTTAATTTGGGCTGATTTGAGGAGGCATGAACATAAAGCAGTTTGGCTCAGAAGGACATTGTAGATCTTGAGAAACAGGCAGGATATTGTTTGTAGTGCTTTAGGCATGCACAAAACTCTATTTTCTATGTTTATTGGCATTTCTATTTTTTGAGAATCTTAACGGCATAAGAATCTTTGAGGCATTAATTTTGAGATGAGCATTTTTTTTATTCTTAGATATCTTTAGTAAAGGGTATAACACAATACTTTGGATTTGCAATTGAACTATCCATGCTGTTATCTTTTGATCATTTTTTTCTTACACTTCCCAATAGCTATGCAACAAATTTAATTGATAGGTCACGACTGAAGATTATAAACCATTGCCCCCTCCTCTAATTATTAAATAGTTATTAAAAATATATAATATTTGTAGTGACGAAATAGTGATGGTTAATTTCATCATGAATGTTTTTAGTACAATGTGAATTTATCGATGGAAATATACTGTCGTTAAATTTGCCTACGAAATTTATCATTCTGTCAAAAATTTACCTAAAGAACACTTATTTCCATCGATAAAATTATCGATGGAAAATTTAATTCCATCGGTAATTTTAACGACGGTAATTAAAATTCATTGGTAAATATAGCAAATGATGACAGTTTGTGGTCTGCACCTCTCGATGAAATTAGCGACGGTCAATAATTTCCATCGGTAAATTTACCAACAGAAAAATTTTTTGTCGGAAAAAGTACCTACAACCTATTCTCCTTCACCATTTTCTATCGCTAAATTCCATCGACAATTTGATTTCCCTACGAAAATTCACTCAATTCCATCGGGAATTTCCATCAAGAAAATGAATTTTTCATACAGTGGTTGATCGAAACTCAAAATTTCATTTAGATGTAATGATAACTAAATGGACATAATAATATTTACTTATGTAATAAATGGTTACTAGTTCAATTTGAATATGTATCACCATACACATGCTTGAAATGATTATAGAAATGTATGAGACATGATAATGTATGAAAAATCATGATGTATACATGAGAACATAACATGGCCAAATGGTATACATTGTGAAAATGACATATTTCTACCAAATTTAAATTAAGTTATTCATGTTTATTATGAATATATACATAATGAGCATAAATGAATGTGAAATGAACAAATAACGATGATGATATCATGTGAATTATATGAAAAGCTATGCGAAAATATGACATATGGGGAATAGAAACATTTACCCTTAGTGTACAAGGGTTAATCTAGGATTTTAAGATAAAATAATGAATTGATTTAGATTGATGCACACATTATATCCATAGTTGAGGAATTGATTACCCCAAGTGATCCCTCAACTCACATTAGATCCACAGTTAGGGAGTTGATCACCCCAAGTGATCCCTCACTCATATTAGATTTATAGTTGGGGAGTTAATCATCCCAAGTGTTCCCTCAATTCATTATGGAGAAGTTGGTCACTCCATAGGGCTCTCCAGTTCATTTAGAACCAATAGAGTCCTTATCCTACATATGAGGTTTGAGGGTTTCCCTTGAGCATTATCTGGGCAAAAATGTAATTTTATAAGAAAATAAGCACTAAATTGTAAATTAGGCATGGAAGGATGTCAACTATGCAATAAAATATTGAATAAGGTGAAAAATGTAATTAAGCAATTAATAAAGGGAAAAAATGTAATTACGTGAGAAATTGAGGGGAAATGGTAAAATAGCATTAAAAATGCAATTATAAGGGTTAAATTGGTCAAAAAGGTAAAAATGTATAAAAGTAAAAGTTTTAGGGACCAAACAACAATTTGTCACCATATGAAGAGATTACAAGGTCCAAAATGCAAATTAAAAGCACAAAAATAAAATAAAAAGTTCAAAAAGGGAACAAAAAGGTAAATTAGCATAATAATTAATGAAGTTTGTGCCAAAGTAAAATTCAGGGATTAAAATGAAACTTTCACTCAAATTATGAAGTAAACAAGTAAAATATTGGAAGTAGTATGAATGCAATTGAGAATTTGACCATAAAGAATTAAAAAACAAAGAATAGATAAAAATTAAGACAAGAAGGGTACGAGTCATTTAGGCACAACACTTTAATTGTACATGTATATGTATGTGCAAAATTTATTGATTGATTATCCACCATTGATCATTATATGCTTAGTGCATAGTTTTTTACAGTGCATAGGTATCAAAGGTCATAATAGAGATTCGAAGGGACAACCACTAGGTATTGATGAGATTGTTGATCGATGTCTAGCAAGTGCATTAGATTGGCTAAGTAATATAGGGGAATATACTTAAGACCCTAGAATATTGAACCCAAAGGAAAAAGAGCTGTTATGTTAAGTATTTATAGTTGAGCGAAATTAATATGAGATAATTCGTAAGTTTTAGATTGAATAGAGTTCTAAATCTAAATAACAAAATAATCTAAATAAGAAAATAAACAACTAAAACTAATGAAATTAAAGACTAAAACATTAATTATAATCGTTGCCTAGGTTTATTTATCTTTCTCATGCCTTATGTTATATAATCTAATCTTAAGTCATGTGGATTAAATTAGCATAACCCCACTATATCCAAGTGTCACATTTCGAAACAAGCTATTAAAATCACAAAATTTCCCATTAAGGAGTAAGTCTCATGATTAGCCCATGCACGAGGTCTAAAATCCAAGGTTCGAATTGCTTTCCCAATTTTGAGCCAAATAATTCAAAAACCCATTCATTCTGTATCAAACTCTAGTCCTATTGAGTCCCATTTTGGAGCAATCTCAAAGTTATAGAAAATTTGATAGAAAAATAGAGCAATAATACATCTATGGCATTCAAGCACTTAAATCAATTACCAATTCCAAATAGCATGATTAAAACATAGAAAACATGAAATAACATTCAACATCATGTAAAATGAATCATCTATCCATATGTAAAACTCAAATCAGCTTAATATTCATATGGGTATAAGGATTCAAAGATCCCCTAAACAACTAATTCACTACTCACAATCCATTATAGATACAAAAGTAAAAGAAGAAAGAATAAACCTAGAAGTTCATGGTGGAGATAAAACCCAGATGAATCCAATATACTTTTGTTTGAAATCTCCAATGGAAAGCTAAGTTTAAGTTAAGAAAAATTGAATTTGAAATCTATTGTTTGTAAATCTAATCTAAAATGAAGTATTTAATTTATATAAGTATTAAAAACCTTAAAGATTTAAGAAAAAAATGAAAACTGAGAGAAAAAATATATGAAAATAGTGTCTTTTTTTGGTAAACAAAATTATGCTTTTTATAATCCCAAAGGATTCATGGTGGCAATGAATTGATTGCCACCATAAGGTGTAAGTTTTCTAATCTGTAGGGGTCACAATGATAATGAATTGGTTTCCACCCTGAGGTTTATGGTCACGATGGCAATGAATTTGTTGTGACCGTAAGGTATTCCTAAATTTGATTTTACCTCTAAACTTTAATAGCTCACGATGGTAATGAATTTGTTATGATCATGAGGTGATATAGACTTCAATTCTACTATGAAATGTCTCATGTCATGGTGCCAATGAATAGGTTGTGATCATGACCTATATTAAACTTTGCATTTTGCCAAAATTGTATAGGTCATGGTGGTGATGAAATGGTTTCCACCCTAAGGTTACTAATGTCTCTACATTTCAGCATAAAACAACACCAATTTCTATAAAAAATTCATAATAAGCCAAAGTTAAGCTATTATTAGAAAAAATTATTAAAATAAAAAAACTAATAACTTAGAAAAAGAAAACAAAATAGATAAAAAATTATTTTAAAACTAAGTACTGCATTAGAGTTATCATTTGCCACCATTACTAATGACAACTTTTGGTGCCCCAAACCTAGTCAAAATATTTCTCCTAGGGAACTCTAAACCACTCTTGCATCGAATGTTCTAGTAGCAATCTCCTCTACTTATTTACTTACATAATCAACCATTACTAAGATGTACTTAAATGCAAAAGAATTCAGAAATGGTCCCATAAAGTCTATCCCCTATGCATCTAATATTTTTATCTCTAAGACATTATTTAATGGCATTTCATCACACTTAGAAGTGTTGCCAACCCTTTCACACCTACCACATTTAGATACAAAAGACTTAACATCATTAAAAGAATAGGCCAAAAGAAACCTGATTGTAGAATTTTTGCTACTGTTCTATTTGGGCTATGGTGACCTCTTACTTCTCCTCCATGACATGCTTGAATAATTATGCTTTACTCTTCTTCCAGGCCACATCACTTTAGCACTTGATTCAAGCATAACTTGTATAGAAATGGATCATCCCATAGATAATATTGAGCATCCACCTTCAACTTCTTTATTTGTTGCTATGAGAAATCCTTCAAAATAAAGCCACCTGTAAGATAGTTGGCCAAATTAGCATACCATGGCATGACAACTTCATAAACATACACTGTACAAATACACTCATAAGGGAAAAAGACATAGAATTTTACCTTTTTTAACATGTTCATGCTCTAATCTCAATAGATGATCAGTTACAAATTTCTTAGCTCCTTTCTTGTCTTTGATCTCCAAAAACCCATAGAATCGATATTAGCTTTGAGTCTTTTTGGAAAAAAGGTGTCTTAAAGCTGTATGATTAGACCAAACAACTATTTTAGTGTTAATAAGATAAGGATGAATTTTTTCAAAAGCAAACACAGTTGCAAGAAGTTCTTCCTTTGTTGTGGTGTAGTTGACTTGATCTCATATCAAAGTGTGACTCGCATAATAGATCACATAAAAGACTTTTTATTTCCTTTGTCCAAACAAAATTCCAACAAAAAATTGCTTGCATCACACGTCAACTCAGAAAGGAAGATTCCAGTCTAGAGCAATGATCATTGAAGCTTAAATCAACTTTTGCTTCAATGTATTAAATGCCTACAAACACTCTTCAAAAAAAATTAAGTACAACACCTTTTATAAGCAAATTAGACAAAGGTTTTGCAATTTTTAAAATATCTTTTATAAACCTACGATAGAATCCCGCATGACCTAAGAAACTTATAACTCCTTTCACACTAGTTAGGGGTGAAAGTTTTTTTGTAACCTCTACCTTGGTTATATCCATTTCTATCCCATTCTCAATAATTTAATGGCCCAACACAATCCCTTCCCTTACCATGAAGTGATATTTCTCCTAATTTAGCATTAGGTTGATATCCTCACACCTACCTAAAACTAAATCAAGGTTCTCTAAATAGCTCTTAAAATCCCCTCTATAAATTGTAAAAAACACCTTCATAAATTCTTTGAATGAAGTCAGGGAATATAGCCATCATACATCGCTGAAACATAACCGTGCATTGCACAAATTGAAAGGCATTTTTCTATATGCAAAAGTGCCATAAAAGGGAAGTAAAGGTTATTTTATCTTGGTCTTTCAAGGCTATGGGAATTTACAAATATCCTGAATACCCATATAAAAAATAATAAAACCTATTACCCACTAGCCTCTCAAGCATTTGATCAATGAATGATAAAGGGAAATGATATTTTCATGTTGCATTGTTCAACCTTCTAAATTCTATACACACTTTCCAACTTGTAATTGTACGAGTTAGAACGAGTTTGTTATTATCGTTCTCTACAACACCACCTTTCTTAGAAACATATTAGATATAACTCATCCAACTGCTATTAGAAATTGGAAAAATAATACCTATATCCAGCAACTTTAAAACATATTTTTTCACCACTACTTGCAATGTTGGATTTAGCCTTTGTCAGGATTACACTAATTGTTTACAATTCTCTTTAGTTGGAATGTAATGAGTGCAGTAACTTAGACTAATTGCCTCTAGATCAAAAGTCTCCTATCCTATTACCTTCTTACGCTTTTGAAGCACCTCAATCAATAGCTATTCTTCATCACTTATCAAAATCGAAGAGATTATTATAATGTAGACACTAGATCCTGAGGTGGCTCCTGATTGGGGTTGTTAAGTAAGCATTAGTACTTTAACTTAAATCCTCTTGGGTTCATGAAGTAGAAATGGGATGGTCAGTAAAAGTTAAACCTCAGTTCTAGATCGAAATCATATGCTTTCAGGATAAGGCTCAAAGTTGAATGAAACCTTAAGCATTCTAGCTAAGTTGCTCTGATTAACTATGAGGCTAGTCACCCACACTTTGTACTCAAATAAGGTGGTAAGGTCATACTTCTTAAGATGAGATGGGATATGAAAAATTATTCAGGCAACCCTTCTTTGTATGGCCTTCTAAATGACTTTATGCTACCCTAATTTCACAGTCGCTTGTTAGACCATTGAGCCTTTAGTTTCATGTTGAATGCATGCTCATTTCATTGTTACACATATTAAAACAACCAATAGCCCAAAATAATTTTAGCTTTCCCTTAATAAGATGACCACTATGAAAAAACCAATTTTACATCTCAAAAATAAGGGGAGATAAATTTTTACAAAACTTTTGTATGAATTCCATTCATAAAAAAATTAAGGTTATCTGATGAAATAAAACCTACAAAAAGGAAAAAAAAGAAGAAATGGTAAAAGAAAGAAGATGAAAAAAGGGGTAAAAAATACAAAAGAAGAGAAATAAGAGGAAAATAGAAAAACCTTGAGTCTACTTCACAGTAACAAGAATACAAAAAACAAGAAACAAAAAGGAAAGGGGAGACCTTGTGCTATTATCACTCAAACAATCTCCAGTGAGTTAATTACCAGAGCTAAATCCAAAAGTCTTTGAATAACTGGAAAATGGGTAAAGAATAGTCTTCACTTCAATTAAGAAAGCATAATGGTCATTGTCCTCTAGCAACATGACCTCTCTTTGATAGCCATTCACCTAAGCCTAATGTTACAACCAATGTAAGACCTCCTAGTTCTAGGTTCGATCTTATCCAACCTAGCAAAGATGACATTCTATTAAGGTTTGGTACATAAGAAGAGACATATGGTGTTTCTTGAGCTTCAAATGGAAAGTTATAAATGTATTTGGGTTAAAATCTTCTCTCCAACTTTACATCCAAAATTTACTTTGCAAAATAAAAAAATTATATTTTGGCTTTCAACACACAAACATAGAAGTTGCTTGGTAGGCACGTGCTTATGTGTTGGTTCAGTAGACTTTGGTATTAATATACTAATTTCCTATTTCCTTATTGAGAATGACCCCTTAATTTCTCATGTTGAGATTAAACTTGTTGAGAATATGGTCTATTCAACTTATTCAAGGATGAGTAAGATTCAAATTCAAAGTATTTGATAAGTTGCAATTACTTCAAATTTTTGATGCTCCTTTGCAAGTCAATCTTTGCACACAATTGCACTTATGACACTCATTGCACATGCCTTACATATGTATTGTTTGTACATATATGAATTTTGCACATGTTTTGCTTGCATATAATTTCTTCCACTTACATGGGAAATTACTTGCAAAGAAATGAGGAGGGATTTTGCATACCAATGCTAGTCATAAGACAATTCCAAGCAACAGGCAGTCAAACCACAAGGAAAATTTCCATTAGATAGATCAATTTAATTAAAACAAAAAGAATATTCTATGAAGCAAGACCATTTTTGCACTTTATGCTTGGGGGCATTTATCAAAAGATGGCCCTTTTACTCAATGATGGATCTTTTTCAAAGCAATCATGCAAATCCATAAAAGAGTAAAAATTTTCTTCCGTTGCAATAGTATACTAACATAAAGATCACTTTCATAGGTACCTAAATCCTCTTCAAAGCTAATACTTCTATAAAAAGCAAGACTCCTTTCACGAGGAATTTAATCCACCATCTTCCCCAATTTTATAGGCCAACAAGATGCCACTAACCAAATGTTATGATAAAGAATTAAAACATCAATAAGCTGATGGTAATTACTCCATTAATCAAGGGTTAACACATTGACAAGCTGATGATCAGCCACCTGCTTTAACCGATCAATAGTTAAAATGTTGATAAGATGATGATAATTACTCAGTTGATGTAGGGTTAACATACCGACAAGCTGATAGTAAACCATCCATTCAGACTAATCAAGAGTTAAAATATTGATAAACTAGTCACAATTACTCAATTGATCAAAGGTTAACATGTTGACAAATTGACAATAAACCACCCGCTCTAACCGATTAAGAGTTAAAATGTCAATAAGCTAATGATAATTACTTAGTTGATCAAGGGTTAAAATGTCAACAAGTTGATGGTAAACAACCCAGTCCAACTGATCAAAAGTTAAAATATCAATAAGCTTATGGTAATTACTTAATTGATCAAAGGATAAAACATTGACAAGATAAAGGTAATTGCCCGACCTAGGGTTAAAACATCAATAAGCTAACGGTAACTATCCAATCGAGGGTTAACACATCGACAAGCTGATGGTAACTACATATCAAAAGAATCACCATATTGAGTGGTACATATTCCATGCAATTGGAATCTTGCCACTTCAGGTACCCATCTTTTATCCTTTACTCTAAACTTTTGCTAACCTAGGCACTAGTGCATTAAGTTCCCTAAAATTGGGGGCAACTGTAGACACTAGATCTTGAGATGCCTCTTTATTAGAATTACCTAATGAGGAATTGGTTTCTCATAAATAGATAACAAATAGAAATGCTAGGCATTCTATGAGTTTTTAATATTCTTAAAATAACATTTTTGGGCTATACCTATTTATCTCTTTTAAAAGAGGAAAAATGAGAAAAATGGTTTTGAAAACTTTGAGCAGTCTTGAGTTTTATAGAATTATCTTATCCTATAGAACTTATAATTAGATGATTGCAAAGCCAATTGAATCTTAAGACATAGATCTACAACTTTTATGATGAAACCTAAACCCAGTTTAGTCCTTAAGATTCTTAAAATTAGGCTTGAATATAGATAGCCTGAATCTGTCCCTGCACCTAAAACATGACTGATGTCTAGCAAGTGTACTATATCACCTAGTAATATAGCAAAATAAGATTAATACCTTGAATATTGTACCCAAGGAAACATGGATTGTGAAGCAAAATATCTATGTGTTAATTAAATTAATTTGAGAATATTTCCCCAAGTTTTTTATTTAAAGGCAATAACTAAACTAAACTAACAATAAAGCAAAATAAAAACTTAAATTAAACTAACATGAATTAAAAATAAAGAAATAATTGAAATGCTTATGCTAAAGGAACTATTCACCTCAACTTCCATTGTAATGACTCAAATCAAAAGTAACATAAGTAATTATGGAAAAACAAGATAAAGAAAGCTAGATATATTATGCAAGACTATAATTCTAAGCATCAAATTATCTTATTTAAGGACAATCTAATACTTAGCATAAAGATCCAATTTTAAACTCCTTAATATCCATTAAACTATTTTGTAAGCAAACTTAAATTCAACCTATTCTTAGTTGAACTTGTCTTAGTATTAATCTACTTTTACCAACACACAATTACACCTAACTTCGAATATAATCATACATCAATACTAATAAACTAATCCAAGTACATGCATATCATATATCATACTTAAATCAATCATCAAGCATTAATTAAAATAAGTTCATCATTAATTCAATAACAACAAAAGATAAGAAGTTGCCCAAAACTAAGAAATAATCAAACTTGCATTGAATTAAAGATCGAAATAAAGTCATGACAATGAAAATATAAGGGTTAGTGTTTCCCTTAGCAAAAGAAAAAAATCTACTTACCAAACATGATGAAAATAAAAGAACAATTAAAATAAAAGGAACAACTAAAATAAAAAGTATTGCAGATTAAGGATAATAGAAAAACTAAGTTAAAAATACTTTACAATAACTAATGAAAACTAAAACTAAACAAAGATTAAAATTCATAATTCTAGCTATCTTTAATTATCTCTAACTATCTCCTCTAAATTTTGGTGCTTTGTCTTTGTTTTATAGCTGAATTCTACTGCCCAAAGAATAAATTTTTCCCTTGTAACTTCCTAAACCAAAGAGGAATTGAATTTGAGTGAAAAAGGAAGTATTTTATCTTTATTCTTCTTGAAACACTTAGGAGAGCGGCTTTGGCACTTAGGAGAGTGAATTGGTTTTTGGGTGAGTGAAACTTTTCTTAGGTGAGAGCTTTTGTTCGTTAGGTGAGTGATTTCATCACTCAAAAGAGTGTTTTGTCACTTAGAAGAGTATTTTGTCACTCAAGAGTGATAAAATCAATCAGCCGTGTGATGCCCTACTGTCCCTCACCATATTCAATCTTCCTTCTTTGCAAAATTCCAAATTTTCCCCTTTAAATTCTCCTTTCCTCAATTAACTCCTTCTTTTCTTCAATTAAACCTTGAAAATCACCAAAACTTACAATTAAACCTAAAACACACAAATTAACTAATTAAACATGAAATCACTCAAATTAATACTAAATTAACTATTTTAAACACTTAAAAACACACAAAAAACGTAGCATAATTCATAGTTATCAAATACCAACACTTAGTCTTTGCTCGCCCCCGAACAAATCTGAACAATCCAACTCCTCAAAATAATCAAACTTTAATAAAGAATTATGCAATTCAAAACCAAGCTTTAGCAATTAACAATAGCACTTAACAAAATTCTAACTAGAATAAATTCAAATAAGACAATATGGGTTAGTTTCCTTGTGTGTGTGTGTAAGATCAAAACATTTTAAGCAATTTTCAAAATCAAAACACCAATGCAAATTCATAATCAAACTTAGAATTAATGTACACCTAAGTGTACAAATGGTTTCACACTTGAAACTCTATAATCACAATAGACTTCTCCTTTAGCACCGGAACTCGAAGGTCATCTTTGCTAAACAACTCAAAAGTAAACTTAGAATTACTTTGGTCTTTAAAGGATTGTAATAGGGTTAAGTTTTTGGTTATCAAAGAATGGACAATAGATAATAAAAAATAATAGCCACTCTATGATCAGATAGACTAATACTTTTAAAATTTCATCCCATTAACTTGAAAGTTATAATACTTAGCCAAACTTGCTCAACAATTTAAATTTTGAAGTACTATTTAGAGAAAGAACTACTACAACTCTCTCAAATTCACAATTCTTCCAATTTTTAGAAGTCATAATTGCTTTTCCTTGTAAATACCCCACACTTAAGATTTTGTCTTATATGCTAGCTTTATTTCAATGTTTCTTTCTTTTTTCTTTTTTTTTTCACTTACTTGCTTCAATGTTGGCAATCAATAATAACATGGACAATTGCAATGTAAATTTTCACTTTTTACTTGACTTTATCCATAGCCCTTGACAATGAAACCAAAACTATCTTACTTCACCCTTTACAATACAAAATCAAAAATTAATCTATCCAATCCTAAAGTGGCCAATTCTAGAGGGAAGATAAAGGTTATTTAGGCTATATGGTTAATACATGAGTGTAATAAGAAAAATAATTATGGTAAGCATTAAGCATACCTTATTAAGCTCAAAATGGCTAACAAGAGATAAATGTATCATATATGGTAAGAAAACAAGTTAAAATATGGCTCAATTAGAAAATTATTACCTCGATCACTTTCTAGCTTGTTCAAGTTATTTTTATGCTTTGAAAGGTGATGAGAAAGGTTCTAGTGTTCTAAAATTCCTTACTCAAATATTTCAATGCATTGTTTTTCTTCTAAGTTCAAAAATTGGTCTATAGTGCTCAAGAATAAATCGGAAACTAACAAATATAAGTTAAGTAGAATGTTAAACTAGCTAAAAATTCCATTAACAACATGCTTGTCTTAATGATAAGCAAAGAATTTGAACATTGCACATTTTAAGCTCAAGATCAATATGTTCAATTTTTTAGAATAAAACCTGGGTGAACTAATCTAATTGTACAATATATGATAAATGAACTAACTGCTCAACATAGAAACTAAAAACCAAACATGCAAACTAAAAACTTAATTGGACAACTAAAACAAAAACATAAAAACTATATTAAAATAACAAAATAATTCATGAGCAAGATCAGAGAATGAGCAAGGTAAAAAAAACTCCATTGAATTAATCTTTGAAATCTAGCTTAGATGGGATCGGCCCCCCTCTTTAATATTTTTCTATCTTTAGCAAAGTTGTAGAAATATCATATCACAACACAAAATTTTTATGAGCAAGTAAGTGCCAAAGAGGAATGTAAGCTAAAGCACTTCACACTTAACTCAAAGTAATACTTACACAAGCAAAGAACCACAATCAAGCTATAATGCAAAATGACATCCATGGAATTGAGTGAACAAGTTCAACATGCCTCTAGAACCAAAATAGTGTAAAACTCAAGGCTAAAGAATCATGATAACCAAATGAGGAAATGTATATAGGCAATTCTTGCTTAAATCCACAATGCACAATATCAATATGTTGCATGATAGACATAAAGTGTGTGAATGTATAATCTTCAAGTTTAAAGCTAATTGGTGATGGTTTAGCATAACAAAAGGAAGAAAAAACTTTAATTGGTCATGGTAAGCACAGAACAACTAATCTAATTTAAATACAATCTCAACCTAAATCAAGCCAACAATAAAGTTGAATCTCAAACAATAAGTGGCTAAGAGTAAATGGCATGTAAAGAAAACATATCTTAACTTAAAATTAAACTCTAAGCAACCTATGTTTAAGAATAATGAAGCCATAAAAATTCATGCAACTTAATCTCAGCAAGTAAATTGAAGTATTGAGCAAACCAAAAGCTAATGAAAAATGCCCATAAAACTTCAAACTAAAAATTGAAAGCTTAAATATCAAATTTAGGGCCTGAAATAGGCTGTTGCTGAGGGCATAGCAATAATAAAACTTTTTCATCTCAAAATAATCTTTTCAAAAACATATTATAATAGGCATTTGGACACCTATAGAAAAAGCTATGATCAAAATAATACTTGTTGTAATAATAAAGAAAACTATAGCTCTTTGAGTGAGACAGTGCACATTGAGTGAGTGAGTGAATAAGAGAGTGGAATGAAATGAAGAGAGTGAGGGTTTTAAAAAGAGTCACTCAGGTGAGTGATAAGGCCACTCGACCGAGTGTGAAGCTTCAATTTTAAATGGGATATATTTGTTGAAGCAAAATGGAAGTTTCGTATGCAGGCTGCTGGTCACTCGAATTAGTGTTAAACACCACTCAACCGAGTGTGGAGCTGCTAGAACAAAAGAGAGGAAAAGGTATTAATCACTTAGGAGAGTTAAATCTCCACTCAGCTGAGTGAATGGACACTCAAGAGAGTGTTTGGGGTCACTAAGTCGATTGATGAAGGGCTGCCTTCATAAACCATCTCACCACTTCAATTTTTAAAGCTTAAAACTCCATTAACAAGCAACTTTACTTAGTCATCTTCATTCCTACCCTAATACAACATCCATAATCTTAATTAAATCTCCCTAAACAACATTAAATCATGCTTAGTAACTAACTCAAATAAATCAAAATTCAATAAAATTTATCCTCAAAGTATGTATAATTAATTTGACAGCATATACACTAGATACAACATGAATCACACTCATTCAAATAAATCTCAACATTGAACAATCCATCTAAATTCTTTTAAAACTCAATTAATTCATGTCATAATAATATGCAAACCTAAAAATCAATTGAATTACATATAAAGTCCACTTTTTTACTTCAGTAGTTAAATAATTCTTCCTTAAGTTTATGAAGAATCAAACAACTTAATCAAGGAAATAAGATCAAACTCACACCTAAACAATGACAACAACTCAAGAAACATAAATCTTATATTAAGTTCTTCTAAGTTATATGTTGTAATCCTTTTACCAAAAAAACTATATGATCTCTATTATTACTGTTGAAGCACTTACTATTTTAATTGCAATCATTAAACATAAAAATCATTAGAAGTAGCTTTTTTTCACCCCACACCTTATATTCATGAATTAAAAGATCAATACACATAAAAAACATAAAGAACATAAATTAAACTATAAAAACCTATGAAATAAAAACAACAAAACACAACTCATAAAAATTTTGATGAAAATTTAAAGAGAAAGGTTAGAAGAGTTCTGGTTTATTGAGTTCCAGCTCAATTTATGTTACTCTCGAGAGGTCAAGCTTGTGATCCAAATATAGGTCTTTTCAAACTTTTCTCCTCAGTTTCTCCGTTTAGTAAAAGAAACTTGTCATAATTCACTAAAGCTGGAAACTCCATATCCTTAATGAAATATGAATCCTCCTTTGGATCTTCAAATAAAAGCTGTATTGGCTCTTTTAGCCTAAATAAATTATTCAAATGGACTAAATTCAGTGCTTCCACTTGAGAATTTAACACTTTATGCCCCTTTGGTGATAAATCGTTCATAAGAGATTCAAGTACACCTTCCAAATAAACATATGACTTATTTTCAAATATAATTTGTTCCGTTTCTTCTTTATACACCTCACAACTAGTTACTTCTTTATCCACCACTAATGAATGATTTGTTTCCTCCTCCTTACCACCTTGAAATTGCATTAAACCACTCTAAAGTTTTAGTTTAGATTCCATTCTTTCAATTCCTTCTTCATTATCCCTCAGTAAACTCTCTTGACTCTTGGTTGTCTCATCTTGATTCCTTAACTTTTCCTTCTGAATTCTTAACTTTCCCATTTTAATTATTAACGTAGCCTCTCATTCTTCTTTTTTAGCCTTAAATTTCTTCTTTTTACTTAGGATAATTAGAATAATTCAATTTCACTTAATTTTTTCCAATCCATCAAACTAGCTATTCAATTAATACAAAATTAACCAAGATTCCCTATGTGTGACACCCTTCTCACTCTATATTAAGTCTTAGATACTAGAGTATAAAATTTAGCCTACATTAGATATCTCATGCAAAACTATCATTCTAAACATCAATTTTTCTTGTTTAGGGAAAATCTAATACTTAGCCTAAAGATCTAATTTTAAACTCCTAAATATCCATTAAACTCTTTTGTAAGCAAACTTAAATTTAACCTATTTTTAGTTTAACTTTTCTTAGTATTAATCTACTCTTACCAACACACAATTACACCTAACCTAGAATATAATCATGCATCAATACTAATAAACTAATCCAATAACATGAATATCATAGATCATACTTAAATCAATTATCAACCATTAATTAAAATAAGTTAATAATTAATTCAATAACAACAAAAGATAAGAAGTTTCCTAAAACTAAGAAATAATCAAACTTGAATTGAATTAAGGCTCAAAATAAAGTCATGACAAAAAAATATAAGGGTTCATGTTTCCCTTAGTAAATGAAGAAAAATTACTTATCAAACATGATGAAAATGGAAGAACAATTAACATAAAAGGAACAACTAAAATAAAAACTACTGCAGACTAAGGGCAACAGAAAAACTAAGTTAAAACTAATTTACAATAACTAAAGAAAACTAAAACAAAACAAAGATTAAAATTCATAATTCTAGCTATCTCTAACTATCTCATCTAAAGTTTGGTGCTTTGTCTTGCTTTTGTAGTTGAATTCTACTGCTTAAAGAAGAAGTTTTGCCCTTGTAACTTCTTAAACCAAAAAGGAATTGAATTTGAGTGAAAAAGGAATTCTTTTATCATTATTCTTCTTGAAACACTCAGAAGAGTGGCTTTAGCACTTAGGAGAGTGAATTATCTTTTGGGTGAATGAAACTCTTATTGGGTGAGTGCTTTTTTTCTTTAGGTGAGTGATTTCATCACTCAAGAGAGTGTTTTGTCCCTCAGGAGAGTGATAAAATCACTTAGCCGAGCAACTCCCTGCTATCCCTCATGACAGTCAGTCTTCCTTCTTTTCAAAATTCTAAAATTTCCCCTTTAGCTTCTCTTTTCTTCACTTAGACCCTGAAAATACCAAAACTTACCATTAAATATAAAAACACATGAATGAACTAATTAAACATGAAATCACTCAAGTTAATACTAAATTAACTAATTTAAACACTTAAAAACACAATAAAACATAACATAATTCACAATTATCAAAACATTCTATAGTAATTTATGTATAACTCCCTTCTTAGAGATCCTATTGAGATAAAACAAAGTTTGATAGAAACTAGACTTATTTTAAAGAAAATATGACCTAATTCTAAACCTATTGTTCCTAATAATTTTTCAAAGTCAAAATATCAATTCTATCCCTAAAGATTTTCTAGGAATAGTTGTCACTATTTTTGCCTTAAATCCCAATCTATAAATTGAAATTGTGATTCCTAATTCATTGGAAAGCCAAGAAAAAGGGGAACAAATCTCAAGGTGTCACCTTGTAAAAAAAAAGCGTTTCCTAGCCTACAAATTGGAAAACATTTCACATTAGGAGGTCAGTTAGCTGAGAATAAGTTATGGCTCAAGGACGTGAGTTAAGTCAAGACCATGAGTTAAGGTTGTGACTTAGGAGTTAAGTCCATGAGTCATGGGTCATATCTATGATTCATGAGTTAAGGCCATTACTTACTTTAAAAATGCTTTCTAGACCCAAAAATATAGGGCAAAAGTGGGGAAAAATATCTTTTATCATTCTTATTTCATTTGGGATTTTTTAAGACATTTTCTTAGCTTCTAAAAGAAGCTTTTTCTCATGTACATGTGCACACACACGTCTCTCTCTCCTCTCTCCCTTCTTTTTTCTTTTTCCATGAAAAATCAAGGAAAGATTCATAAAAATTGTAAAAAACTCCAAAATTTGAGAAAAGCAATAGAGTACGAATTCCTTAGTCTTTGATGAAATTGGCACATAAAATAATATTCTTTAGTCCCTATCCCTTATTTGAGTTTTTAGATTTAGAGGTTAGTACATACAGTCACCCATCAATTTGAATGTCATATAACTGGATATGATCAATATTATAAATGTGGCAACCATAAGATGCTCTTGTGATCTTGAAATTACTTCATTTTTTAGCAATCTTTTCTTCAAAAAGCAAACAAGAGTTGATAAGTTTTTGGTTCAAAAAGTAGAGACTTAAAGAAGAGTTTTTTCTTGGTTAATTAGTAGCTATGGAAGGCTATTTATGTAATTCTTTACCTATTTTTCACAATATTGCCTCCATCATCTTTCCCATTAACCATCTCTACTTACTATTTTTCTAAATATTTTGTTTTACTTTATGGAAAAGAAGAAGACAAACTAAGGAAATGATTTTTGAGAATTCTATTTCTACTTCTATTAATAAATGCTCCCCATAATGCTCCAGTTTTTTCACCATCCGGTATTTCTATCTCTTTCCTTTATTTATTTTATATGATCATTATATATTTAGTGGTGTAACATTTCTTGTGTGCTATGTAATACTATATAAGTTTAATTTTGGCATTTCAGATGAAAATCTATCTTTTTCCATAATGTTTTTAGTTTTTTCTATATACTAAAATTCATTTGAAGATTTGTATCTTGTCTTATGTTCCTAGAATTTTTCTTTCTAAACATGCTTTTTGTGTTGTGTTAAATTATTAATATTTTATATTTTCTAATAAATTAATATATGTATATATATGTATGTATGTATGTATGTATGTATGTATGTATGTTCCATTGAAGTTGGATTGGAATCTATGCTTACCACTATTGTAATGAAGTTTTTTGTTCTTTATATTCCTTTCTTATCTATATTGTTGGCCTTGTTATTTTGTTATTTGTTTCTATCAAGTAAAACGAAATTAAAGCTGAAGACAACAGAAACTAATATCTCAATTTAAAATTTCTTTATTGTATAATTTATACTTTAATGCTCTAGATTATTGGGAATTATCGATTACATGCATTTCATACATAAGCCGAATTTAAAATTTTTTAACTAATAGATCTGATCTTGCCATGAATTTAAAATATACATATTAATGGGAATAAGAAAAATCACCTTTGATTTTTGTTGAAAAGTTGATTTTCCTTCTCACAGGATTGTCGCAAACCATATTGTCCAAAATCGAACACCTCCAATGAGTAATCCACACTAAAGAAAGATTGAATGAACCAACAATAGAGGAAACAAGGGGATGGCCGAAATCCCCTTGATGCTAGCAAGGGAGTGGCAACTATGGTTGAGAGAAAAGTGAGAGAATTTATTTTTCTCTTAATTGTTCACCTTAAACCCTAAAAACCTATCACTTGGATTTTTATAGTTAGGTTAAAAATCAAACTTTATAATAAAATTGGGCTCTTTAAAATTGTTGGAGAAATATTAATTGGGATTTTGGAATTATTAACAATTTATTTGGGCTCAATTAAATCCAACTTAAGCCCTTTCACAAAAGACTATGCACAAAACCTACAAACTAGGCCCTTTGTACATATACTTGGATTTAATTACCCAAATGAATTTAAAATCCAACCAAATTAAATATGTAGGCTCCATAACACTTATGAAATATATTTAATTTATTTTGATCCAAGAATTAGGCCTCAAAGGTCTTCTGTTTGAAGTTGGTGTGAAACCCTTCCTCTATAGGGTTTCTATGCCAAACTCAATTTTCTGGGCCTCCAATATTTTCTCCAATGGATCTATTAATTATTATATCATTCCTATAACATTTATAGTCTAATAATAATTAATTATGAAATACATTATTTCAATTAGGTCCATTTTACAGAAAATTTCTAAAAAGTTTTGCGAATAATTTTACTTGATCATAATTAATTATTCTCTTATTCACTTCTCTATTCCTGTAATAACATCAAATATTATTATCCTTGTCATTTTACCATTTTATCCTTTCCCTATATGTGTGTGACCTATTGGGTTCCTGTCCATATTGGCAGTATAATACGTAATTGTGAGTTCTATTCAAAACTCACATGATTTAAACTTCTTTAAATTATTTATCAATCCCTATTGATATTTATGATACACTATTATACAAATCATGAGCAGCCTCTAGCTAGGCATCATGACTACCCAAATGTTAAGAAAGTCAAGTGGTTTGACTATACCTTTTCATAGAAATAGTTACCGTGCAATTACTCCTTTCACTACTCTTATCTCAATTAGATTTTGAGTATGGATTTCCGTTAACTCATATAGATATAATTATGTATGTTCTATTAATTTAACCATTGTTCTCAAAATGCCCTTTATGGATCTCTATCCATCTTGGCATATTACTCTGGCCAGAGATTCTCTGAATAAGGCAATTATAGAATCATGCAAGATAACTTCCTTTAATAAATTTGGGATGGTGAATCCTTTATTGATCACTCAACTAACTTCAAGTTGGTCATGATATAACCAACCTCACTATGTTCACCCCCAGTTAGAAGTAATCAGTTATGGAGTCAAAGTATACCACTTGCTACTTAAGATAACCTTGGTGATCTCAAGTCTAAGGATACTTGTACAACTGCTATGAAGAGATTCCTCATTGACATAGATTTAATATCCATGTGAGGATTGTCTTTACAGGTCTCCAATGAACTTGTTCTTCTAACAAGCATCCACATGTTAGCTTTGATTATCTTTCATAATCACAGTTATGAGAACCACTGCTTGAACCATTCAAGAAGCATAACATGTGCTAGTCTGTCCGAATTAACAATGTCCTATCTTGTTAATTCTATGACTAGGGATATTTAGATATTAACACATTTGCATGCAATAAACATCTCATATCATAAACACTTCATGATTGCCTTTGCACTGTGTTTATAATATCTAGGACTTCATTTATTAATTTAAGATTTACAAACTCATGTATTTAAACATAGCATTAATAAATGAATGATGCCTTTTATTAAGAATATGAATTCATACATATGAAATACATCCCTATTACATGGGCTCTAGGGCATACTCTCTAACAATCTCCCACTTGTATTAAAGCCAATCACTCATATGTCTTAGACCCATGCTATTTATATGGTAATTGTGCTTTATCTGGGAAAGTGTTTTAGTGAGGGGATCGGCCACATTATCACCTATGGGGACCCTTTCTATTTTCATTTCTAGCTACTATTTCCCTTATGAGATGGTAGCGTCTGAGAACATGCTTGGATCGCTGATGAGACCATGGTTCCTTTGCTTGTGCAATGGCTCCATTGTTGTCACAATATAAAGAAATCGGATCAACAATGCTAGGCACCACTCCTAGTTTAGATATGAACTTTTTTATCCATACTGCTTCTTTGGCTGCTTTCGAAGCAGCAATGTACTCAGCTTCTGTCGTGGAATCAGTAGTTGTTTCTTGTTTGGAACTCTTCCAACTAACTGGCCCTCCTCCTATTATGAACACAAAACCAGATTGTGATTTACAATCATCTTTTTCAGATTGAAAGATGGCATTTCCATTTACTTTCAGACTGCCCTCTCCATATACCAAGAATATATCCTTAGTCCTTCTCAAGTACTTAAAAATATTCTTGATAGTTGCCTAGTGTTCCTCTCCAAAATTTGATTGGAATATGCTTGTGACACTCAAAGTAAAAGCTACATCTGGACATGTAAATAGTATAGCATATATGATAGAACCAATTACAGATGCATATGGTATTCTACTCATGCTCTCTCTATCCTCTAGTGTCTGCGAACATATAGACTTAGAAAGGTGTTTTCCATGCACCATGGGTATAAAACCTTTCTTAGAGAGATCCATATTGAACCTCTTTAATACTTTATCTATATATGTACTTTGAGAAAGACCTAACAACCTATTGGATCTATCTCTATAGATCCTTATTCCCAAAATATAGGATGCTTCTCTAAGGTATTTCATAGAGAATTGCTTAGATAACCATATTTTAACAGATTGGAGAAGAGAAATGTCATTTCCCATGATCAATATGTCATCCACATATAGAACCAGGAAGACAATTGCACTCCCACTGACTCTTTTATATACATAAGGTTCATCTTCATTCTGTGAGAAACTAAACCCTTTGATTGTCTAATTGAATCATTTGTTCCAACTCCTAGAGACTTGCTTCAATCCATAAATGGATCTTTGAAGCTTGCATACTTTTTTTCCATTTCCTGATGTGAACCCTTCTGGTTGTGTCATATACACATCTTCAGTCAGATTTCCATTTAGGAAACTTGTCTTCACATCCATTTGCCAAATCTCGTAATCATAATGAGCTGCAATGGCTAAAAGTATTCTTATAAACTTAAGCATCACTACAGGAGAAAAGGTTTCATCGTAGTCAATACCTTCTTTTTGACGATAGCCTTTTACTACTAAGCGAGCTTTATAAGTAACTATATTACCTTCTATGTTGGTCTTCTTCTTAAAGATCCATTTGCACCCTATGGGTTTTATCCCTTTAGGTGGTTGAGTTAAAGTCCATACTTTATTCTCATACATGGAGTCCATTTCAGACTACACAGCCTTAAGCCATAATCACGTTTTAAACTATTCAAAACTTCTTGATAGCTTGTAGGCTTATTGTCCTCTACTACAGTTATGCCTCTATCCGAATCAATGTGAAATCCATATCTCACAGGGATAAAATGCATCCTAGTAGATCTTCTAGGATTTTGCATATAACAAGTTCAACTGTAATCTTATCATTATGAAATTCAGTCTCGAGTTCAATTGGTTGATCTACTTTTATTTATGGGTCTTGAACTTCACCAAGTTCAATTTTACTCCCACTATCCTCTCGTAGGAGAAATTCTCTTTCTAAGAAGATAACATGCCTTGAAAAAAATACCTTTTGTTCTAAGGGATGGTAGAAATAATATCCAAACATTTCTTTTGGATATCCCACAAATAAACATTTGTCAGACTTAACATCTAGTTTGTCTGATATTGTCCTCTTTACATAAGCAGGATAACCCTATAGTTTCATATGAGAAAGTGTGGGTTTATTGTTATTCCACATCTCATATGGAGTAGCATCAATCAATTTACTAGGAACTCTGTTTAACACATAAATAGCAGTTTCTAGTGCATATCCCCAAAAGGACTTAGGCAAGTCTGCTTGGCTCATCATGGATCGACCATATCTAATAGTGTTTGATTTCTCCTCTTAGATACACCATTGTGTTGTGGTGTATATGGTGGAGTCCATTGAGATAAAATCCCATTGTCTCTAAGGTAATCTTGAAATTCTTGGCTTAAGTATTCTCCACCTCGATCTGATCTAAGTGTTTTAATACTCTTGCCAAGTTGGTTCTCTACTTCATTTCTGAATTCTTTAAACTTTTCAAATGCTTCTGATTTATATTTCATTAGATAGATATATCCAAATCTGGAGTAATCATCTATGAAAGTAATGAAGTTAACCTCCTATGGCATGTGTAGTTATTGGACCACATACATCTAAATGTATTAAGTCCAAAACAATTTTAGCTCGTTCTTCTTTACCAATAAAGGGAGCTTTTGTCATTTTTCCCAATAAATAAGATTCACATGTGTCAAATGATTCATAATCAAATGATCCCAAATCGCCTGACTTGTGTAATTTGGTCATGCATTTCTCATTTATGTGTCCTAAATGACAATGCCATAAATATGAGGTATTTAGATTATCTTGTTTCATTCTCTTGGTATCCACATTATGCACTTCTTTAATTAAATCAAGAACAAATATACCATTCTCAATTATAGCTTTTGCATAAAACATATTGTTCTTAAAAAAGTAACAACACTTGTCCTTTAAAGAAATGTCATAATCGTTCAATAAACAACTGAAAGAAATAATACTTTTGGATAAAGATGGAACATAATAACAATTATTTAATTTCAATATTAATCCACTTGGAAGAGGCAAATGGTAAGTCCCCACAAATGTTGTAGAGATGTTTTATCCAGTAGCTGACTGTAAACATATTTCTGCCTTTCCAACTCTTATAAAGCTTCTAAGCTCCTGTAGATTATTACACAAATGAGATCCACATTTGGTATCTAATACCCAAGATTGTTTTGAAGCAATAGAATAAGTATTAATTTCAATCATATGAATGCCTAAACTAGAAGCATCAGCTTGCTTCTTCTCCTTGAAAGAATCTAGATAGGCCTTGAGAGAATCTGGGTTTATTAATCTGAATTCTCCATAATCACTTGTGTGTTTTCTTTTGATTAAGTCATAGCAATATTGGTTAAGGTGGATAGTCCTTTAGTGAAAATTGCTTTTAATATTGATTTTTACCTCATTCAATTTACTTGCTTTTATTTTTATTTATTTCAACTCTTTCAATTGTTTTATTTTAGTTTTAAAATACTGCTTTTTTTTAATCTTCAATCATCACAACTTTGGGATTTCTCTTCTTTCTTTTACACACAAAATTGGATTTGAAATTAAAATAGCACATACAAACACAAGTTTCCCTTGGGTTCGATATTTTAGGTCATAATTATATTTTCCTATATTACTTAGCCGATCTAGTACACTTGCTAGACATCGGTCAAGTTTTTGGCGCCGTTGCCGGGGAACACATTGGCATTTGATTATTTATTTTGATTTTAAAGTGATTTTTGTGTGTTTTCTTCTCTTCTTCATCTATTTTCTGATTTTCTTTTTAGGTGATTAGTGGTTTATGGTGAGAAACAACCCCATCCTATCCATAGACCCTGAAATTGATAGGACATTTCATAGGATTAGAAGGATAAGAGGTAACATGAATGACCCAGAAAATAGAACAACCTATAATGATCCACTACCTAGGATTGAAGAGCAAAATGTACCCCACCAAGCTCCCGGGAATGGGTATAGACCTAGGACTATTAGGGATTATGCTATTCCTAGGTGGAATGAAGAACATAGAACAATTAGGATTCCTCACCACCAACCCTTTGAGATTAAACCCGCTACCATCACGATGTTACAAAGAAACCAATTTTTAGGTTCGAACATAGAGGATCCTGCACAATATTTGGATATGTTCTTAGAAGTTAGTGACACTGTGCAAATTTCTAATGTATCGACTGATGCAATTAGGTTGAAATTCTTTCCATTCACCCTCATAGGAAAAAGATAGGGATTGGCTACAAATGTTACCAAATCAATCCATCCATTCTTGGCAACAAATGCAAGAAAAATTCCTATGCAAATTCTTTCCACCTACTAAGACTACCCTCATTAGAAAACAAATTAGTGATTTTCAACAACTTTATGAGGAGCCATTCCATAAAGCATGGGAAAGATTTAGAAGACTTTTAAAAAGCTAACCTCATCATGAGTTTCCTATTTATCAACTAATGCACATTTTTCTATGCAGGTGCCAACCCATCAACAAGATCTTTGTTGGATGCAACCTTAAATGGTAATTTTATGAACCAAATATCGGAAGATGCATTTTTACTTCTTGATGAAATGGCTACCAATGATGCTCAATGGGAAACCTCTAGAGCAACTCAAAAGAAATAAGGAGTTCATAATATTGATGAAGTAGCTATATTAAAAGCTCAATTGGAATTAATGGAAAATAAGCATTTAAAACAAATAAATGAGCTTAAAGCTAAAAATATTTCTATGTTAGCTAATAAAGTTGATGCTTATGTAGGAATGCCAGGACATTCGGGAGTAAAGACTAATGAAGGATTGGTAGAAGAAGCAAATGCCTTGAACCCATATAGTAACACCTACAACCCGGGATGAAGAAACCATCCAAATTTTTCATGGAGGGAAGGTAATCAAGGTTCTTCTTCTAACTCTAATCCTAGACCTCAGTTTAACCATAATTAACCTCCCAATAACCATCTTCCATACCAAAATCAAGCTCCACCACATTATCCAAACCAATACCCATCACAATCATACCACCAACCACCCGATTTTCAAAAATGTCAACCTCCCCCTCCTCAAGAAATAAATCCAACATAGAAGAAATGATTGCAAACTTCATGGCCTCCCAAAATTCAATTTTGGCTAGCCAAGATGCTAGATGGAAATTGCAAGATATTTGGATGGGGAACCAAGAGGCATCCATTAGGAATTTAGAAAACAAAATGGGACAACTTGCTAGTTCATTATCCAACCGAATTCAAGGGACATTTCCATCTAATGTGGACATAAATCCAAAAGAGGAAGCTAAAGCAATCACCTTAAGGAGTGGGAAGGAGTTAGAAAAGACTAAAAGTGGTAAGAATTCTTCCCCAAGGTTGGAACCGACAATGGAGGTAAGTAATTCAAACTCATAAAATGTTGAAAAAGTGCCTTTTACTATTTAGAAGGGTAAGGGTAAAGGTAAAGAAAAACTTGTTTCTACTGTTCTTGATGAATCTCAATTACCTTTTCCTATTCTAGCTAGAAAAGAAAGACAAAATGAGCAATTAAATAGATTTTTAGACATGTTTAAGAAGCTACATATAAATTTACCATTTGCTGAAGCTTTATTACACATGCCTAAATATGCTAAATTTATGAAGGAATTGTGCACTAATAAGAAAAAGCCAGAAGCTATAGGAACGGTTCAATTATTCGGTAATTGTAGTGCTATATTAACCAATAAAATTCCTGAAAAATTAGAAGATCCTGTTAGTTTTACATTGCCTTATGAACTAGGAGGTAATTTTATTGGGCATGCTTTAGGTGATTTGGATGCTAGTATTAACTTGATGCCTTATTCAATTTGTAGAAAATTGAACCTAGGTGATCTAAAGGAAACCCGAATGACACTTTAATTGGCGGATAGATCGGTAAAGAAACCAAAGGGAATTATTGAGGATCTATTGGTGAAAGTAGGAAATTTCATATTTTCAGTTGATTTTGTGGTCATGGACGTGGAGGAAGATATGAAGGTGCCATTAATAATGGGTAGGCCATTCTTGAATATGGCAAGAGCCTTAATTGATGTTCATGGACAAATGGTCACTTTGAGATTCAACGAGGAGAAAATGATTTTCAATGTCAATAAAATTTTAGAACACCCCTCGTATGATTTTGAAGAGTCCATTTATTTTGTCGATGAAATTAAATAATGTGCCAACATAAAACAAGAGGAAATCATTCTTAATGATGAACTTCAAGGTTGTTTAATGCATCCCAAGATAATGGAAGAATTGGAAGCAAAGGAGATGAAGTTGGTACAAAATCTGGAAAAAGAGCACAGTGAACATGATGAAACGGAGGATGAACCGTCCCCTCCTAAGGGAGATTCTGAACGTAAACCACTTCCATGTCATTTGAAATACGTATTTTTAAATGATAATGCTGAGCCAGTAATTATTTCATCTTTATTGACAGGTTTGGAAGAGCAAAAGCTCATTGAAGTCCTCAAAAAGCACAAAGGAGCAACTGGTTGGGCAACATCTAACTTAAAAGGGATTAGCCCCAGCTATTACACACATTGTATACCCATAGAGGATAATTTTAAGCCGGTAGTGCAACCTCAACGAAGGCTCAATCCAACTATGTAAGAAGTAGTGAAAAAGGAAGTATTGAAACTACTTGATGTAGGAGAAAAGAGGAAATTACAGCTCAATGAACTCGATGAAATTCAACAATGGTCATATGACAATGCAGCGCTTTATAAAGAAAAGACCAAACGTTGGCATGATAAGCATTTAAGGGTAAAAGATTTTGTTCCTGGTATGCTAGTATTTTTTTATAATAGTCGTCATCGTTTGTTTCCAGGAAAGTTAAAATCAAAGTGGCTCGGACCATACCAAGTGATGTCAAGCAATAACTTTTGTGTAGTGATGATCAAAAGCTTAAGAGATGGTCGTGAATATACAATAAATAGGCATCGGCTCAAACCGTATCAACTCAGACAAAAAGAGGTTGCTGAGGCAACCATGGTTTTTCAAGATATCTAATAAATGGTTGTGTTTTTACTGTTATAATTTTGGGTTAGGCAGGGTTTTTGGTTGTGTTTTTGCACTTTAGTTTGTGGGTAACTTCTCTATTTTGGTGAAGCTCATTTAGTGTCCTATTTTTATTACTTCCATAATAGTCTGTAGATTTAAAAAAATAGAATAGAATAAAGAAAAAGGTAGAAACCATAATGACTTTGTTAATGACTTTTAACATAATGGAGCAATTGGTTATGAAACTGCATAAATATAACCCAAGCTCCAGCTTTGGTCTCAATGATTTCTTTATATTTCAAATTGACCATTTTAATAAAGAAAGAGGTAGAAACCATAATGAGGGGAAAAAAGAAACTAAGGGGCTCTTAACTACTTCTTGACACCCCTAGGGACACAAGTTTTAAAATTTTCCTTTTTTATTTTAATTTTTCATCTATTGGTGGTCTTTTTATGTTGCACCAGCATAAGCTCTTCTTCTTTAAATTCCTTGAGGCTTAAGGCCTATCACATAAAATAGGGAGCTATTTTTATGTTGTATCATCATATGTCTCTCCTACTCTCTACACACTAATATTCTTTCGAATAAAAGATTATGCTTGTGAAGAAATGAATCTTTTTTGCCTTTATTTCTTTGGGCCTTTAGAGACATTGATGCTACAGGTCCTTTTTGGCAGAATATGTGATGCTGCAAATGTATAAAATTAACAACCAGATGTTAGCTAAGAAAAATTCTTCATTGATATGCAGGGTCCTTTGCAAGTCTTGGTTTTATAGCATTGTACTTGTCTGGGAAAATTTAGGCTTTTGATCATAGGGGCCATGTTGCAAAGCTCTGTATTTCAATTTTACAACTCTCAACAAATTTTCATTTGAGCTTCTGTAATCTAAAATAGTTGTGATGGGCATTAAGATCTTTTAGATCAATGGTTGTGATTCATGAGATAATGTACTCTGTTATTGCAATGCATTTCTTTTGTACATTACATAAATTTATTGTTCTCTACAATGTTTTTACACTGATTTGGTTCTTTAAACTTAGGCACTACACTTTGTGGCATAATATAATTGTTGTATAATTACTGTTAAGAATAATAGGATGAGGGTAGGATAGTAGCTGCACATGCTATCCTACCCCCATCCTATTATTCTTAACAATTACCTAACGTTATCATTCTATTGACATTGCAGCAACTTCAAGCTCTCTATTACAACTTAAAAAGCCATCCTTTCGGTGAGTTATACTTTTTCTAATCCCCTTTATGGTTGTGTGTTCTGTTCTAAGAAGGCATATGGCAATATTTTTATTTTTCATAATTAACTTTAAGCAAAAGACAAGTAAATCCCAAGAACGTGTTAAATTGATTCTAATTGATCATTAATTCATTATTTTTGGTTGACAAGCATGAAAGTTGTAGGTTACTACCAATTATAAAATAAAAAATGGATATTCAAAAATAACTAGAGAAAACCATTTTACATGTCAGAAAAACCAAGTTCTATTGTTTTACATCAATCAATCAATTTTGTTTGAGATTAAGTTTATGATTAAAACTCTCTCTTTCTCTTTTTGTTCCTCTTATTGTATAAGACTTTTCAACAATCAGGTGGGAATTATATAATTTAATCCCTATGATTGATGGATGGTGTATATTTTGTATGGTTTGAAGACTCTGAATCTGGTAATTATTTATTTATCCTTAATACAAAATGATTTAACATATCCCAGACTTAGCTCATAATAATTATAAGTCTTATTTACTTCAAAACTTTAATGTGGTTTTAAGTGCAACTTGTAAACATAAGGAGACCAGGATAATAGGAGAGCTATATTTTACATTATATTAATGAAGTATATGGAAAAGTCTTTTATACAAGTACATAAAATTAAAGATAAACATAAGAATTGTGAATATAAATACAACAGATGATAATAACATGAAAGGATACAGTAACACAACTGACTTTAACTTAATTATCAGTTGATTAATTAAACATTTTTATCGATGAAGGCTTTTTGTCTTCTCTTGAACCATAGGTTTAATATATTTTTAATCTGAGTTAGGATCTTAATCTACACTCATATAATCCATACTGCAGTTAACGATCAAATTTTCCATGTTAAAGGCCATTTTTCTTATAGTTATAGTAGACAAGTTGTATAGCATAGTCAATAAATTAAACCTACTATCTTAAGTTATTAAAATCAAAATCAAGAATATAGAGTCAATAATCTAACCAAACTATTCAACTAAGATGGATAATCTTCAAACTTAGAAATTCAAAAGTAAACATAGCCATTGGAACAAGGTTAAGCTTACACATCAACTCATAATTCTCATAGCATTTTTAGACACTTTTATGTTTTCTAAGTACATAGCAATTTTGTGGGTGCATTTTATGCTCTATTCCAAATGATGACTTTGAATTTTCCTACTTTTGTCATTATTTACATACACACACACACACACACACATATATATATATATATCCTCATCCATTATTAAAGAGTGAGCTATGCATATTATGGCTATAGTTTCCCTATGATTATAAAAGATCTTAAACACTAAACTTGAATCATGCCATCCTAGTTCCAAGCATCGCTAGAAATTTGATTGAACCTCCTAAGATTTTGAAAATAACAACAAATGATAGTAAGAAAAACTTAAAAACTATACTACATGAAACTTTAGATTCTACCAATTGATCATTAAAAATAAGCTATTGACATGGCATTAACATGCACTTAATTATATCAAGATGAACTTAAAAAAATTTAAAATAAAGATGAAAAAGACAAATGAATAAACATGCATGAACTTATCATAGCACCATGTATGCAAAACAAAAATTAAAACACTAAACATGCAATGAAATATAAAATGTATATATATATATATATATATATATATATATATATATATATATATATATATATACCTTCCCCACACTTAGACTGCATATTATCCCCAATATGAAGCCAAAATAAAAAGGAAAAGGAAAAGGAAAAGAAATACTTCCTTTAATCATCCGAAAGAGAGGGTGGAGGAGAGCCAACCATATAGCTCACTTGACCAATAAAGGTATCAACCTTGCACTCCATCCTCTTTTGCCTCCGTGTAAGATTTCTAGTTATAGTCTTCATTGAGATCAATTGACTTCGTATAGCTTGTTGTTTGTCAAACACTTATTACCAAATACTTGAAGACCTACCTTAGGCACCTTGAGTTTGGCCATGCAAAGCACTATATGTTAGCCTACTTGAACCCTCATAAAATGGGGCTGGAATGATGGCTAGAGCTTCTTAAATGTCCCCCTCTTATGACTCGACAAACTCATATCCTTCCTCTTCTTCCCTTTTCTGCCTCTTTCTCATTCGCTTAAGGTGGTGGTTGTGTCAATCCTCTCTAGCATGATTGAGAATGTGCATGAATAAATCTCAAGAATGAATTTACCACTTCACCTAAGACACAATTCCTCTTAGCTTAAGAGAAATAAATCTAGAACCTTGATCATGAGAAGAATTTTGTAGTAGGGACCTTATACATAGAAGTGAAATACTTTTCTTATGAAGCTTCCTTTTAAAGCAATGATGAAGTTAATCCTCTTATTCCTGGAATCTTAGATAATGAGATGAAAAATAGCTAAAAGAAAAATAAAGAATTTCTTGGCAAAGAACACATGAAAGAGAAAGAAAAGAAAGAAATATAAATTTGATAATGGAAGTATTGAGAGAAAACTAAGAAATAGTAGGGAAGAAGAAGGAAAAATATTTACTTTTATAGAGAAATAACCTTATTGGTAAATGAAAAAGGTTATAGAAATAAATAAAATTTAAGAATTGTATTTATAGTGAAAGAAATTTCTAAAAATGGATGAGAAAAAGTAGGAAAGGTTATGACTACTTATGGGAAAAGACACAACCCTTTAAGACATCACACCTTTTCAAATTATTTGTAAAAAAAAACTAAAGAAATTATTAGAGTTAAAGACAAAAAAACAAAAACTAATATAGGGTATTTAAGATATATAAAATAGAGAAAATTTTGGCCAAAGTGGGTGCTATCATGAATTGGCATAGAAGGGATGACTCATCATAATTGCTTTCTATAACATGTCAGTATAATGGTGATGACTCAGCATAGATATGTCTCTTCATAAAATGACAGAACTATTTATGACTATAAACATAACACACCCAAAATGACTTGAAACATAAGTTGGCACAAACCTCTATTCAACACATCGACTTTTTGTAATGACTTAGCATAGGTGTTATGACTCATCACACCTTACCTAAAAACTCAAAAGTACAAACTACCAAAAATTTAAAGAAAAAACATTAGGCCATAAAAAATAATGTGTAAATATAAAATAAAACATAAAAAGAAAGAACAAAAACACTTAAAAACATACTAATGACTAAAAATATTGTTAAAGAGATACTTAATAAAACTAAGCTAGGTAACCTAAACTACTAGATATACGAAACTTCCTCAACCATGATCATTATCCTTAAATTGATACATATAAGCATTCCCTCTATCATAAGGCTTAATAGTCTCTAACCTCAAACAATCATATATCTCACCATCAATATACTCATTAATAATGTCAAGAAAATCAATTCTACTTACACTTTCAATAGGTAAAGATCTCATCATCTTAAAAATATCAAATTCTACAGTTTCATTATTTACCTCTAAAGTGATCTTACCTCTTTTCATATCATTGATAGCACCAACTATAACTAAAAAAGGACTCCCAGAAAATATGGGAATTTCTAAGTCCTCTTCCATATCTAACATCACAAAATCTGTTGGTATAATAAACTTACCTACCTTTGTAGGTACATTCTCAAGAATTCCTAAGGGATGAGTAATACTTTTATTAGCATAGAAAAACGCATTCTAATAGGTTTAAGTTCACTTAAATTCAATTGCTTGTATATAGATAAGGCATAAGACTAACACTAGCACCAACATCACAAAGAGTTTTTTCAAAAAGATTACCATCAATAACATAAGGAACTGTGTAACAATCTGGATCCTTTTGCTTAGGTGGAGACCTATAATACATAGCATTAGATTCTTCCATTAACAAAACTAAACCATACTCTTTTAATTTACTCTTATGTGTTGTGATATCTTTTAAAAACTTACCCCATAAAGGCATATCTCTTATAGCATCCATGAATGGGATAGTGATAGTTATATCTTTAAGATAATTTAAAACTTGCCAAATTGCTTGTTTAAATTATACCTTAAAAACCTTTATGGAAATAGAAAAGCTTTAAGATCTATTTTAGGTTCATCCTGCTTATTAAGTTGGTCATCTTTCTTTTATCTTCTTTAGATTTCACAACATTATTACTATTATCAACAATATCATGCTCAATACTCATTAGATTTACCTTTAAACTCATCATCTTGAGTACTCACTTTCTTACCTCTTACCTCATTATTGTCAACCTCCTTACCACTTCTTAATGTAATTACGTAACAAGCCTTCTTATATGGGAACTTATGTTGGCTAGGTAGCTTTCCTAATGGTTGAGATCTTGACGAAACTTGTTGAGCAATTTAGGTCTCTAAGATCCTATTATGGGTAACAAGTTGTTCAAGCTTTGAATTAACTTACTTGGACTACTCATCATTATTTTTATTAGTGGTAATTTGTTTGGCTAATAAGTTGTTTAATAAGAGTTTTAAGATAAGATTTGGATTGTGACGGATTAAATGATGGCTTTATAGGAAAACGAGGAGGGTTTTATGGTCTAGGCATGGGGTTATTTGGAGGATTAAGTTGTGATGAAGGATTAGACCAAGAAAATCCAGGGTGGTTCCTCCATTGAGGATTATAGGAATTAAAATTTAATGCTCTCTTTTGGTTGGAATCACCTTGGACAAAATTGGCTTCCTCACTATTACTCATTATGCATTGTTTGTATAGGTGAGATCCTCTATATAACTTACAAAAAAACATTTGAATTATCAACTGAATTAGCTTGATATTTACTTACCAATTTGGTGAGTGTATCTACCTTTGCTGTCAATAAGTGATCATATCAAGCTCTAAGAAGCCTCTTGCTTTAGCCATGGTTGGTTCATCTCCTATATACCCTTGTGATGCAAGTTTCTCAAGAAAGGTGACCACTTATTTTGCTGTCTTATCCATCATTTTGCCACTTAAGGCTGCATTGACTATATTTCAATTTTCATTTGTCAAACCATTGTAAAAGATTTGAGGAATCATCCAATCAGGCAAACCATGATGAGTACATTGCCTTTGGAGTTCCTTAAATCTCTCTCATGCTACATAAATAGTCTCATTTGCATGTTTTCTAAAGGTTGTAATCTCATTTTTGAATTTAGTTGTCTTATGGGGTGCAAAATACTTCTGAAGAAATTCTTGCTTCAATTGATCCCATGTGGTAATAGACTCACTAGGAAAACTAGCCAGCCATAATTGTGCCTTATCCTGAATAGAAAAAAGGAATAATTAAAGTCAAATGGCATTATCCATGACTCCATTTATTTTGAATGCTGCACACACATTAAGAAAGGCTAATATGTGGGCTTTAGGATCTTCCCTTTGGAGACCTCTGAACTAATTATTATGAACGATTTGGATTATATTTGGCTATTTTTTAAGTTATCATTAGCAATTATAAGTGCCACAATTCCTCTAAAACTCCCTAAAATGTCAAGCATAGCAAAATCTCCCAAACTATGCCTATCTTGCTCCGCCATAATATTTAAACTTTGATCTCCTTCTTCTTTTTGCTGTTTTTAATCTCTATGAAAAGCACAAAAGGTTATATCAATTTTAGGAACAAATGGAAGAATATTATCTCTACTACTACTACTACTACTACTACTACTACTACTACTACTACTACTATGCATAAAAGAAATCAACAAATCCAACTAACCACTACGAACTAAAAAAAAAAACAAAAAGCCAAAATCAACTTTTTCCATCCTGAATTAATAAAAACAATCACTTATTTTGATTTCCTGGCAATGGCTCCAAATATTTACTACGGTATATTTCTTAATACCCTATTCTCAAGGAATTAGATATGGCAAAACGGTATCAAACTCTAGGAATCAATTTAGGTTTAAGTGTTCTCTTGTATTAAATAGTTAGATACTAAGATGGATAGGCAATGGTAAATTAAATTGGGTTGGTTATACTAAATTCTACTTAATCAAACTAATATCAAATCTATGTATAACTTACAATCAATTAAATAAAGCATTAGAATTACAAGACCTCAATTGATCATGTAAAGATTCAAATAAACATATAAGCGTGCAAATGATTGGAGAATGTGGCCTACTATCCCTATATGCAACTCTCATTGTCAAACAAGGGCATCCCTATCTAGAGTCCATAAGCACTCTTATGTCATTATGAAGATAGATGAGAACTATGAAGTTTCATGCCTATTCTTGAGCCCCTCAAAGTGAAATCCTTATCTCCTCAGTGATTTCTTACTATATGTAAGTTTAATTACCTTTCCACCAAAATATCCCAATTCTCATTGAGAACAAATTAATTAACATATTACATATGGTGATTAGGCATACATAATAAACTAAGCACCCAATCAAACTTAAATCATTCACACTTAAACAAGATAATTATATTAATAACTATCAATTCATACTTGCAACTCTAATAAAACAAATTTAGCCTAAATATATGTTGGCAAAGCAAACACAAAGAAGAAGAATAAAATCAAATAAAAAGATAAATGGGAGAAGAGAAGAAATTGGATGTTGACTCTTCAATGTTTTCTTCTTCCTTGGACTTTACTTTTCTTCATAATCTTTGCTAATTGATTTAGAAGTTATATGGAAGTTTTTCTATATCTAAAATATGGTTATCTTCATGTATTTATAGATCGAAAGGTCTAATTGGTGTCTTTTCGAAAAAGGTTACAAATTTGAAGAGGTACGTGAAAGGTTACAATTGTTAGCTTGAATGACGAGTTGGCACACTTGTCCCAAGTTGGTCAAGTCAGCACAACCAAGCTCTATAATGATTAATCACTTGCATTATGAGTTGGTACACTTTCAACTACTTCACAACTCAATTTAACATGGCATGAGTTTGTATAATAGGTCTTTGTGATAAGTCAACACATATTGGGATAAGGTGGCACACCCTCTTAAACCTCTTTAAGAGCTTTTTCTTTAATAATTTAACAAAATTCCCTTTAATTATACTCCATTTTATCCAATTAGGCACATTTAGCCTATGAAACAAAAAAGACATAAAAAGTAGCCTAAAAGATAAGAAAATACACACATTAAACTAAATAAATAATTTAATAAAAAATAAAATAGCTATGCTAAATTGCATGACATCAACATGTCTCCACAATTTTTTGCTTAACAAGTGGAAGTCTAGGATCCACATTAAGATAGTGTACAAATACATCTAGGTTAATGCTGGGGATATCTTTCGATGACGACACAAATGAGGCTTGATTTATCATCAACACTTGGGAAATGTCAATTCTTATTTTCTCATCCAAACCTGATTGAATCGATATGTTTTTTCTAGGTGCTAGCTCATACTGGATTAGGTCTTTATTAGCATGCATTTTCACTTTTCCCTTAGCTTTTTACTTTTCAAGCTCCACCACATATGGGGCTTGTCTACCTTTTTTTAACATGGCCATATAAGCTTCTCTAGCAGCCTTATGATTGCTTCTCAATATGGCTACTCCTCATTCGATGGGAATTTTCATCACTATATATTTTGTGCTAGTGGCTGCACCAGTTTGGAAGTGCAGTGATCTATCAAAGATAGCATTATAGGCAAATGGCATATCAATGACCATAAAGGTAAACTTACATGTGTGAATATTGGTCTCATCTTCCAACTCAACAAAAAGATTAATAAAGCCTACGATATGATTTGTAGTGCTGCCGAGGCCTATTAGAGGAATGTAATTAGATCTAAGTTCACTAATCGGAAGCTTTATCTTCCTATAGGCATTAAGGGTAAGTATATTTACAACACTTCCATTATCATCTAGGATCTTTTTAACTTCAAAATTATTGATGGTTTCATGTACTACCAGGGCATCCTCATGAGGAAATTTAAGGACCCTAACATCTTGCAAGGATATGGTGATAGAGGGCAATTTCTCACCTTAGGCTAAGAAGTATGTTCCATTCTATCTCTTTTTCTGTTTATTGAGATCTTCTTCACAAGATGCTCCTCTAGCGATGACATTGATCGTGCTAGAGTGTTACCTACAATGATCTAAAGGGCCTAGCTTCCTTCAATCCTTATCCTCATCATCATTTGATTTTTCTCTAACCTCAATAAATTAGCACGAGCTTTTGGGCTTCTAGGCTACAAACCTTTTCAGTGAACCCCTATGAATTAGCCTTTCAATCTCTTTTTTTGAGTACCTTGCATGTATCTGTGGTATTGCCAATATCTCTATAAAACTCGCAGTACTTTGATCTATCCCTATGTGGGTTAGATCGATCTAACATTTTCTTGGGCCAATTTACCTTATTATGGTTGCTCTTAATCCACAATAGAACCTTAGTGGGCTCTGAATTAAAAGGAGTTTAACTTTTTAGTGGAGCATTCCCTCTCCAATCAGAATAGAAGCGCTTAAAATCTTTCATTTTGCCTAAGCTCTTTAAGGCCCTACCTCTATCTAGGCTTCTTGAAGCCTGACCTCCCCATCCGATCAGGTTGTAATCATCTGAAGCTTATAGGTTAACTCTTAAGGCATCATCCAAATGTATGAATTGGTTCGTCCTATCCATTAATTCACTAAAATCAGCCAGGGATGGGTTGTTAGCGACTAAAATAATTAAGGGTTTTTAATACTCAAGAGTGTAGTGGTAGCAATCTGAGGAAGTACATTTTTTATTTCTAAAGCTAAAGCCTAAAACCTATCAATGTAGTATCTGAATATTTCTCCTTTCCTCTACTTTAAATTTATTAAATCGTTGACAATTTTAGGGTTCTTCACTTAAATAATGAATTTTATATTGATGAGCTCTCTAAGCTGCCCAAAATTTCAAATAGAGCCAAAAGAAAGACTGTGAAACTAGTCTAAAGCGTCCCAGCTGATGTTATAGGTAAGACTCTACAAAACACTCTATCATCATAAAATTGCATTTGAATCTTCATCAAATACTCAAATATATAGCTCGTGGGGTCTTATTTGTCAATGTACCTCAGCATTCTTATTTCAGTAAACCAGTATAAAAGCTTAATTTCTCTTATCTCCTAAGGGAATGGAGAGATAATATCTCTACTAAACCTAAGCTTCTTTGGTTGATCTAAGCCAAATTTTTTGATGGTTTGCATGAACCATCTCTCATCCTCATTAGCGACATGACCATCATTCTTATATTTGTATCTTTTAAGAGTGTACATGAATGACAAATCATCATATACCTCTTGAGGGCCAAAGTGCAAGGGGGAATATTCATCATCATCCTCTATGTCACTGCTACTAGCTTCAAGTCTAACATTAAGGGGATTTAACTTCCCTTTACCCTTAACTTGATAGTTGAGCACCCTCATGCTTGAGCAAGTGCCCGAACGATGCCTTCCTTCACTGATAACAATGCCCTTTCCCCTATTTTTGGGTTGGGCTCCTCCTTCTTTCCTCAGCTTGCTTTTATCTTTATAATATTCATCATGCATCTGGAGCTATTTATTCTTCTTGATTGAATGCAAGAGCTTATCTTGAAGTTTTCCTCTAAAGCCTTTTAAGAAAGCTTTGAGGTCCTTAATGGTGATGGGAGTGGAGTTATCAAGTTGGTTAACAGCATTGAAGAGCTCCTCATTATCTAAAATAAGCAAGAGTTCCTATAGAGTTTTATCGATCTCAGCATTAGATCTCTCTCTTCTGCTTTCCTCTTATTTACCAAATTTGTCATTTCATTTTTGGGATTTGTCCATCTTTGTCTCTTAATGAAAGAACCAAATAAAAAGTCCAAAATTGTTAAAACTTATAAAGAGAGGAAGATAGGGCAAAGAATCAGCTAGGCCAATCTATGAAAGTGGCAAGTCGATCTATAGAACAGATAAGGGCTAACCCTTGGTGTGTAGGGGATTAGCATTCCAATACCTAAATCAGAGAGGATTTAAAGAGAGAAATTATAGTGAGTCATGATGTACGCAATACCTTATTTATGAAGGCTCTGTTCAAATATATAGTCTCTAGATGGTTAAAGCCTATAAGGCTAGAGTATTTGAGTAATAGATCTACCGTATCTGCATTTGATAGGTTTAGAGGTCTAATATGATAGCTTACAAGATATGGCTTGCTTGATGTGATAGGATGGGTGGCACAAATAGACCGAATATTACGGCCGATGAAACCATTAAAACTCCTATTAGAGCAAGTGGCTAATGAGCTAATAGGCAGCCATTGGATCTAAGTCTAACTCGGCCTGTGATTATTGGGTCGGATCCAAGTATAATAAAATGGGTATTATCAATAATTAATACTTGTAAATTTAACTTTAATTTGTTGTAATCATGTCTGAAATAGAAAAATATATTCATTAATTTTTATTCAATATAAAATAAAAAATGTTTTAATCAATTTAATTTTTAAAATGAATTAGTTGCCGTATTTTTGTTTTCAAACTAATTATTACTAGTATGATCATTTGTAATCTAAAAAATATATGTAGATGTATGAAAATAATAATTATTATTTTTTAAATGCAAGCCTAAATTAGGTTGAAAATTTTGTTAATTAAATATTTATTAGTCTAAAATTTATTTCTTTTTTCAATAACTTAAACCCTTAATAATTAATTTTTTATTTTAAATGCAAGCCTAAACTAGGTTGAAAATTTTGTTAATTAAATATTTATTAGTCTAAAATTTATTTATTTTTTTAAGAACATAAACCCTTCTAAGTTAACTTTTTTGTTTCATTAGTAAATACGTAATTCACTTATATAACGATAGAGTTTCTTGAACGCCTATGTTCAAAATATAAACCTCATGTTATGTAATATATTTCTATCGTGGAGGATTATTTTTATTGTTTATTATTGGTTATTTTCTATATAATTTAAATTATTTCTAAATGAATTTACTGTTAATATAGACCAAGTCTTTCTATATGTATCAATTTTGTTTTTGTAACTATATATATGGCCAAAGTGGTTATTTATAAATATAAAATAATAATTAATTACAGAATAATAGTTTCTGCCTACTCTTTATTTTTTATTTTATTTATTTTTTTGTCTCTCATTTTATTTATTATACATTATATCAAGACGATCAAGTTTTTATCACAAATTTTGATAATTGAAAACTAATAGTTTACTACAACTTGACTCAAAGGAATCAAAGTTTTAATTTACAAGAACTAAACGATAATTAAATATAATTCGTAAATTTTATATTGTTCTAATTTTCATGCATCAATGAAATTGATTATATATTGAGTTGTTGCATAATTAATTATATTAAACATAAAAATAAAATCCGCATTTAGTAGGGTTGAGCATGGACTAGTGAATCGGTACATGAACAAAAAAAATTAACCAATCCATTAATATCAATTTTTTAAAAGCACTAATCGATAATCATTTTGTTCCATTCGGTTAATCAGTTCATCGATTCCGATTTTTTCGATTTGGTTAACCTATATTTTCGGTTAACCATTAAAATTTATAACATTAAATTATAAAAAAAAAATTAGATAAAGTTCAATTCAATTTTAAATGTGTAAAATAATTCAAAGAAATTACAAAATAAACATAATTTACTACCCAAATTTCATGTTTAATAAATTAATAGCTAATAATATAAATAGATTTGATATTTGTTGAAAATTAACATACTTGATTTTAAGTTATATAAAATTTTGGATAATATTAAATGTTAAAATATAAAAAAAATATAACTAAATACTACCAAGTAAAATATGAATAGCAATATATATATATATATATATATATATATATATATATATATATATATATATATATATATAATTTAATCGATTACTACATATAAATATTACTAGATAATTAAAGAAAATGACATAATATAAATTTGCTTTAAAGTATTATATAATTGTAGAGGAAAATATAAAAAATTAAGATATAAATATAAAAATATAATTTAAATATATTCTAAAGTATTATTTTATGTAAGTTCTATAAAGAAATAGAAAATAAAATAAAAAATTTTAAAGTATAAAAATAAAAATAAAAGACTAATTGCTAACCGACAGCCAAATACCGAAACCATAACTAAAAACCAAAAATGTAAAAATTAAAAACTATAACTGAATCAATCGAATTAGTTAACTGAAAAAAACAATTTGGTTTCGAACCGATTTTAAGATTAAGAATATTTGTAAGATTTTTTTGCTCACCTCTAGTATTTAGATTACTTTTTTTAACTATTGTCGTAACCAACAAATTTTGTATAATAATTTTGTTTTACCTCCTTTGCATAATTACAAATTAATGTATGCTTTGTTACATTTTGATCTTCATATAAATTTATTTTCCAAATGAATATCTTTAAATACAGGATGTATATGTATTATGTAAAACCATATTTTAGTTTTTAATTTGCTATATGTATATTTTTGTTATGTGTAATATAATTATTCAAAGGCTCCTAAAAAGCTATAATGTCATTATCCACATACAATTTGTTATGAATATATTATTTTCCCAACATGTCCCAAATAATTTTTTTTTAATTTTTAAAAGATATTTGTTGAAATGAATATTACTTGAAATGTTGAAATATGTATATGACAACATCTGTATAAAAAATTTCTTAAAGATTGTTTAAGTTTTCCAATAAATACAAATATTAGTGATTTGTTTACTATTATACAAATATTAGTAAACCCAAAACCTATTGATTAGTTGATACTAATATTAGTAAATTTAAAGTTTATTAATTAATACAAATATTAATAAACCCGAAATTCACCATGAGGCCCCAACATATGTCATAGGAGAATATGCACATGTTTAAGTAGTAATAGAGTTGATACATGCAAGGCTTTTGTAATGAGTCAGTGCAAACCCAAACATTTCTCCTTTTTTTAAAGACTAATATTCTAGTCCAAAGTGGTCAAATGCATTCTATACATAAATTATGATAAAATGACCTACAAATACACGATGTTATTCTAGAATCCTAATAAGTTAAATGAACCTAAGTGAAATACATGATAACGAATTGATTAACACTTTGAGTGGATCAATATGTGTATGTGTGTGTGTGTTAATTTTGTATATATATAGTATTGAAAGTTATTCCAAGCATAATGCAAAAAATACAAATAAGTGAATATGAATCAGTGATCGAAGCAATACTATTATGATTAATTATAGATACTTGTATGTGCATAAACGTACACCATGATGAATTGAACATGAGGAATGAAATAATGTCAAAGATGATTCAATGCCTGCATTTAGAGCTTATTTATGGATAGATATGCATGACTACGGGATACAGTTATAGTTGCCATAGTTTTGACCCTATTTGGGTCCACAGTTTGTCCTTGTTTGGAACTATAGTCCCGATCCCTTTGGGTCCATATGTTAGATACCTTTAATTATCCACATGATTAAATACCTATGGGAATTCATACGATTGATACCTTCATGTATCAACATCATCTATTATCCATATCCATAAAACTTAAGTAGGCAACCATAGGAAATGTTACAGAGATAAATTATATGCTAATCAATAATGTAATGTATGATTAAACTTGTATTATAACATTGTTATGGCCTTATTATTCCCTTTGCTTATTTAAATTGCCTCTGTAATTAATGTAAGTGTGTTATTATTACATCTTATTCATACTTGTGTGTTTGGGAATTACCAATGTGAGTGGTTGTTCAAATATTAACTGTGAGGCCTCTAAATGTACCCTAGGAGGATTACTAAGCAAAGTTTAACAATGTGTTCAATGGTATTATAATCTAATTGTGCATGTCAAATTTATGTTACTATAAGTTGGGATATAGGAGGAATTATTTATAAGAGAGGGGTAAAATGGTTATTTTACCTTAAAATATGTGTGCTTAAATTGAGAAAAAATGTGGAATTAAGGGCTTAATTGAACAGAAAGAGTGTAAATTTTATGGAAAAAATAGAAATTTGAGGAAACTAGGGAGCTAAAAGTAAACTACCAAAAGTCTTCTAAATGGACCAATGAAAAAATGACATTTGACCTCTAGAATATTTATAAAGCTTGAAGGAAACTCAAAGGATTTTACAAGGGAGTGGCTGGCCATTCAAGAGGAGAATCTCAACCTCTTCTTTCCCTAAATAATCCCTAAATATCATAAAAGAAACCTTAACAAATTCTTCTTAATTTTAAAGCTGAGAGAATTTAGTGGTTAACTGTATAAGGTATTAGTTTTCTCTTTATTCTTATGGTGAGAATGGAATTAGAGGCAGATATATATATATATATATATATATATATATATATATATATATATATATATATATATATATATATATATATATATATATATATATATATATATATATATATTTTATACTTGTATTTGTCCATATAGAATGACAACCAAGTAAAGGAAATGAGAAGGAGATCCAAAAAGGTTGAAGAAAGTGCTAGTTAGGCTTGAAAAAGGTACGGGAACCTTTCATTTCATGTTTGTGTGTGTGGCCATATATGAGGCACATTAGATACTGAAATAATGGTTATAATGAAGTAATACCGTGAATGTTAGCCTTAAAAATTTATGGCAATTGAATTGGCAAAGATTTTGTTGAGATCTCTAAAATTTGTCTTACGATTCATTGGACCTCTTGAACTATCTTGGCCATATCTCAAGCTAAAGAGATGCAAATTAAGTGATTATAATTGCTGTAGAAAATAAAATCATAGATCCATATTTCATATAAGAACACAAAAGCTTAATCCCTTTTCATGATGATGAAATCTAGACTTGAATTCTGATCATGGCTATAACCCTATCATTGGAAGCAGTCTGTGTTGTTCATTAAATATCTTAAGATTGGTAGGTCTGATTGAAGTTATTGTTTATGTTTTAGACACTAAAAACACCGATTAACAACTTTATAGAAGATAACATTGTCTAAAAAGGTCAACACTACAAGAAAATTAGCAAATAGCAATAGAATTTGTTGAATTTCCATTGCTATTAAAAATTAGCAACTGAACATTCTGTTGCAAATTTGACGGTTGGTATTTTTTGCAACGAAAATTATTTTCTGTTGCTAAATTTAGCAACAGATTTTAATTTTCGTTGCTATTTTTACCAACAGAATTATAATTTCCGTTGCTATTTATAGCAACTGAAATCAATATCCGTTGCTATTTCTAGCAATTGAATTAAAGTTTCATTGCTAAATTCAGCCAGTATTATAAAAATATTGCGACAGAATTATTGTCGCTATTCCATCACTAAATTATTATTGATTTTTCACACAAAATTTATGCAAAAACCTATAGGTAACATGATTAAATTTCATCCCTCGTCCTCACATGAGAGTGAGAAAAGGGAGCAGCAAAAGAAGCAAATGACAAAAAAGCAGTATCTATTTTAATTGCATAGTGTTGCTTTCTTCGTATTCCGATTTCTTGCTCTAAGATACCTGGATATTGATGTATCTGAACAAAGTCTCGGAAACTTATTAGCAATAGGTCCCATCATCTTCTAACATCATTAATCTGAAGATATAGGAATTCAATTAGTTCATTGTTCACCTCTTAAATATTCCTGCAAATAACCATCTTTTCACCCCCTAATAGCTGCTATATAGACT